>JBBPRD010000395.1:0-13823 GCA_038092855.1 Boletus piedmontensis
CGCTGACTCCCTCATTGTGTACATACGCCAGGGAGAACCTAGGAATTCGAGTCCAATCGCGTCCGAGGCCCGCAGAGAAATCGGCAGTGATGATCTCCTTGAGGTACCCGTTCGTTCTCCAGCTCGAGCTGTGTTTTCATGATCACACAGGTCGAGGTGCCATCCGGCGCACCCGCCCCCGAATTTGATTATAATGAGGTTCGTGGTCTCTACTTTCTGCTGTTTTCTCCGTGTTGACCCTGCTGTAGCCACCGTCACCACCATCCTCGGCCCATTCCCACGGGGACGAGGTACCACCGCCTGACCCATCCCGTCCCGCACCCGTAGCTTCCGTTCCAGACGCACCTCCAAAGGAAAATGTTGATACTCCCAAGGCGTTTCAGCAAATTCCGATGTTCAAGCGGTTGCAGCAGATGAGGATAAGGAAGAGTAACAAGCCCGATCGAGTTCCCAGAGAGTCGCGTCGGCCTGCTGATCGTCGATCTACTTCACAGTCGCCAGCGAGAGTGGATATCACAAATGAGGGAACTTCGTGGATGGCTGCAACTCAGCGCGTACGAGTGAGTGTTATTGATGGGCGGTTGAATGCGCTGTGTGTAACATACCATCACAGCGAGCGGTCGCGAAGCCCGTTGTAAAACGACAGGTTTGTTGTTCCTCGAGATTATATGCAGGGGCTCATCAGATATTATAGCCTAAATCACGTGCCAAGGCTGCTCACCCCGGCGATCCGAATAAAAAACCTTCTCATAGTGGCCAAGGCTCTGAAGATCCAAGGGAAGCAAGTCCAGTGCGTTATTTTCTGATTATCATGTATCATGTTATCACAGTTCATTTCCTGTCAGATACAACAAGGGAACGATCCGTCCCAAGCCTCTGTCGGTGGGGTCCATCTCACGGTGTGCATACTTCCCATACGCTCGTGTCGTGAGACTCACGCTGGGTTACAACAGCGAGAATCAGGCAAGGCGATCCTTAGGTTTTCGATCGCGTTTCCGGCGTGGATGTGTTGTGGCTCGAGTACTGGAGACAGGTAACATGGGTCCAGGTGATTCGGTTCAATACATGATCGTGATGACTGCACGAGTTCGTGCGTCCCACAGCGCTATTAGCAGTACGAGTCCTGATAAGCCCCTCCATGACCGAGTCCGCTAGGATATTCACTAAATGGTCACTGAGAAAGCTATACACATGACAAGCTGGGATTTGAGGATGGTGTCCGATTGATTCGAGTTGTTGCACTCTGAATGTCAACCAGGATGAGGGTGCGGGTCGGGATGTCGTGTCCGTCCCGCTTTGATGTTTTTTTTTTTTTTTTTTTTCATCGCAAATCTAACTCAAGCGTGGCTAGTACCAGGGATACCATCCAGATCGATGGAGAAGTTCCGAGCATTTCCCCTCACTTGGGATGATACTGATGCAGGAGGCACATTCACAATCTATTCCACTTTCTTCGATCGTCGCACACTACATTTTTAGAAGCAGTGTAGAGTATTACCTTCCAGCTTTTCAAAACCACTTTCGACCGTGCGTACATTCCTGACATCCATGCACCTGGATTAATGCCTGATCTACAGAACTCCCAGAAGATCCAAACGATGAGGGCCTCTCAAAAAACTCGTCGGAGTTCAAGCCTTTGCCGCACCGAAGAGCATCTTGATCTTCCAAAGACGCGCTCTGGAGTGGCGAACTATTCCATTCTCGCTATCGACGGTCTCTTTATATCATGTGCCCTATCACGTGTAAGATCTTCGCCGATGAGGGCGATCAGCCTGGTGATCTCAACACGCTCGCCGAGCCTGAGGTTGTCGATGCTATCGAGAAAGTTTTCGAGAATAATCAAAATTGTATGTCAAGTTCTGGATTGCCGTCCTCTTCCTCATTCATGGTGTAATGAACACACCAGGAGCGTGCTTCGTGTCGTACCAAGAGGGGTGATCTTGTCGGTTGGACGCACCGTCGATGAGGTCCCTTCGGTTTACGAGGTTTTCGCTACTGTTGAGCACAGCCCGTGTACGATCACATGTTAGCATCTTCCAGTGCTTGGTGTGATATGGACGTACTCTCTTTAGCGTAAATCACAGCTCGCCAGCTCGGGCCAGCCTTTCACGTCAGCACAGAAAGCTGAGGTGCTGCGAGAATTCGTGAGCTGGCTTGTCGATCATGCTTGTGTACCGGAATATCGAAATATTGCCTTGGAAGGAAATGTATGCGGGCGCGACGTGCATATGATCACACTGACCTGCGTAATGTCTTAATCGCGAATGAGAGCCATCCCTGGCGTCTCTGCGGCTTCCGTGTGGATGCCTGAGATACAGCCTACCAATGGCGAACCCGGCAACTTGGTGTTGGGCGTCCGAAGGCGTTTCTAGCGTGAATAAAGCGTGTGTGAGCGCGACCATGCGAACCGGGAGACATGTACGTAGGTCTGCGACGTCCACCTACCAAATGTCTATAACAGCGAGCGTACAGGCACGTATAGGGATATGACGGCAGTGAGGTGGAATGACATACAGTCGTCTCCCACCTTGTGGAAAACATGCTTTCGGAGTATGACCACTCCCTGTCCGAGAAAGTCGTGCAGTGCACCCCGTGGTTTGTGAGCAGTGTGGCGCGAGACTTCAGTGTGTCTGATAGTAATGCGGATTGTACACTCGTGAAACAAGTCGTGCAGTCAAGGTATCACGAGAACTCGCAGGTCCTCTGGTTGAACCACCTTTGGAAACGAGGGACGGTTTTGCCGATAAGTTGACTGCTTGCGTGGCCGTCATAGAGAGGTCACCTAGCAGGGTTCCGAGTAAGAATAAGCGCAACGACACGAGGCACCTGCCACCTGTAAGTATCGAAAAGAGGGAAGCGTGTTTATGGAGCGGCTTTGCGCACCACGAGTAAACCTAAACACCTCTTTTTTTCACTCTTCGAACTCCACAATTCTGTATAATCGGTGAGGATGTCGTCGACAAGGACCAGTGCGTTGCAGTTCCGAAGAATGTTAGCGTTGGATGCTGACAACTTAGCAAGACCCAACAATAGTACTTGACACCGGTTACTCTGGTGGGGTGTGGGCAGTCGCGTTCCAGCCGGACAGAAAGCATCTTTTGAGCGGGAATGGCGATGGGATTCAACGATGGCGGCATGCAGAAGGTCAAGAAGTTGGAAGGAAAACGGGAATGGCCTTGAACGCCATATCTGTGTCGAGGGATGGCAAGTGGGTAGTGTGTGGAACTTCAAAGGGTGCGAGCGTGTGGGATGCGAAGTTACATGATAGGGTCATCGACAGGGAGGACACAAATACGGTGATCGCAGTCGATGTCTCTCTCGATTCGACCAGGTTTGCCACCGGGACTGGAGGGGACGACAACAAGGCGAGCATCTGGGATATAAAGACTGGGGAGAGACTCGTTGGCCCACTCCTGCATGATAGCCGTGTCGCTGGAATCAGATTCTCCCCGAACGATGGCCACATCGCTACTTCCTCCTTTGGCTTGATCCGTGTCTTCGACAGTCGCAATGGTGACGAGCTTGTCGCCATCAAGACTGTCACACCCTCACTGGCTCCATTCACTCCACTCGCATGGTCCAACGACAGCCAGCAAATTTTTGTTGCATCAGGCGACAAGAAAATCAAGTCTTTTCATGCATCCACGGGATCCCAGCTTGCCGAATCGCCAACTCTCAATGGCAGGGTCGAATCTGTTATTCTGGCCAACAACGGCAAATTCATTGCTACCTATGCATTGCGTTCCATCCTATTACTGGATGCATCGACTCTCTCTCATATTCACCCTCCCATCGAGGGCAGTGAAAACTTATATTCCATCACCCTTTCCCCGGATGGTAGCAATCTGGCAACTGGACGAGGTGACGGGAAAATTTCTGTGCACGACCTCGGCCATATTCTCCCGGACTCGTATGGTCCTTTTCATGTGAGTATTTGTCCATTCATGATGTTGGCATGTCGGATAAGCCACATTTCGTCTACCACGTTGACACACCATGTTAGACATCCACTCGCGACACAGGACTACCAGACGAGCAGCCTTCCACCTCGAGTGGTCAGGACAATAAATCACCTCACTCTAATTTGGTAGGAATTCGCCGTCCTGTCACCAAAACGAGTTGTGCTGACTCCTTCATTGTGTTCGTACCCCAGGAAGAACTTGAGAAATCAAGTCCAGTCAGGTCCGAGACCCGCAGGGCAGAAGGCGACGGTGATCTCCTGGAGGTACGCGTTCGCTCTTCTCCTGCTCGAACCCAGTTTTCACGATCACACAGGTCGAGGTGCCATCTGGCGCACCCGCCCCTGAATTTGACTATGATGAGGTTCGTGATCAATATATTCCCCTGTTTTCATTTTCTCTGTGTTGATTCTGTTGTAGCCACCGTCGCCACCATCTGCCCATCCCGTACCAATAGCTTCCATTCCAGACGCACATTCAAAGGAGATTGTTGATACTCCCAGGGCATCTCAGGGGATTCCGATGCTCAAAAAGTTACTACAAATGAGGATAAGGAAGAGTAACAAGGACCTCGTTTCGCATAAGCCTGAACGAGTTCCCAGACAGTCGCGTCGGCCTGCTGATCGTCGATCTCCCTCTCGGTTCCCAGCGAGAGTGGACGTCACAAATGAGGGAACTTCGTGGATGGCTCCAGGTCAGCGTGTACCAGTGAGTGTTCTTTCTTGATGGGTGGCTGGATGTGCTGTGTTTGACATATCATGACAGCGAGTGGTCGCGAAGCCCGTTGTGAAACGACAGGTTCGTTGTTCCTCGAGGTTTTACGCCGGGGCTCATCCGACATTACAGCGTAAATCGCCTGCCAAGGCTGCTCACCCCGGCAATCCGAATCAAAACGCTTCTCGCAGCGGCCAAGACGCTGGAGATCCAAAGGAAGCAGTCCCAGTGCGGTCCTTTTCTGATAATTGTGTATTATGTTATGACGGCTCGTCCCCTGTTAGGCACAACAAGTGAATGATCCATCTCAACGCTCCGTCGAGGGGGTCCATCTTACGGTGGGCGTACTTCCCTTATACTCATGTGGTGGGACTCACGAGGGCTCATATCAGCGAGAATCAGGCAGGGCCATCCTCAGCCTGAGGTTTTCGATTGCATTTCCCGCGTGGATGTGTTTTGGCTCAGGTACTGGAGATGGGACGCACGGTTCCAGGTGATTTGATGCTATCCATAGTCGTGAGTATATGGACGAGCTCGTCTCGCCTCACAGCATTATCAGTAGTATGAGTGTTGATAAGCCTACCGGTGATTGAGCTCACTAAGATATTCACTCAATGGTCACTGGGAAAGCTACACGCATGACAAGGTTGGGATTCGAGCTGTTGCATTCAGAATGTCAACCAAGATGAGGGTGTACTGTACCTTCCAGCTTTTCAAAGCCAGTTTCGACCGTGCGTACATTCCTAACATCCATGGCCCGCACCTAAATTAATGCCTGATCTACAGAATTCCCATATGATCCAAACGATGAGGGCCTCTCAAAAAAACTCGTCGAAGTTCAAGCCCGCAAAGTGATTGGACCCGTTGCCGCACCGAAGAGCATCTTGATCTTCCAAAGACGCGCTCTGGAATGGAGAACTATTCCATTCTCGCTATCGACGGTCCCTTTAGATCATGCGCCCTATCACGTGTAAGATCTTTGCCGATGAGGGTAACCAGCTTGGTGATCTCAGCACGTTCGCCGAGCCTGGGGTTGTCGATACTATCAAGAAAGTTCCCGAGAGTAACGCGAAGAACGGAATCAAAATTGTATGTCAAGTTCTGGATTGCCGTCCTCTTCCTCATTCATGGTGTAATGAACACACCAGGAGCGTGCTTCGTGTCGTACCAAGAGGGGTGATCTTGCCGGTTGGACGCACCGTCGATGAGGTCCCTTCGATATATGAGGTTTCCGCTACTGTTGAGCACAGCCCGTGTACGATCACGTGCTAGCATCTTCCAGTGCTCGGTGTGATATGGACGTACTTTCCTTTCACGTAAAGCACCGCTCTCAGGAATGCGATGCCATGGGTCATGATAGATAGCTTGCTGCAGGAAGCCCTGTGTATGTTAACGAGGTGGCATACTCTACTTTGCAAACAGCGCCGCGCGGACGTTTGGGAGCATATGACTTGCGAAGGTTACGGAGAGTTGGAAAGCAAAGCCACGAGGCACATTCCTATCCCCTTCTATATGATGCTCCAAGGAGGATCGGAGACCACTGCATGTGCCAACAGTAGTTTGGTACGTCCTCATGCACATGAACAAAAGAATGAAGATCCATGACGGTTATTCGGCCTCGGGTAGATGATGACGCACAGTAACCCTCATCACAGCAGTTGAATTATGTCACAATTCAAGCGACCATAAGAGTATTCACGAGCCCGTTATCTCCCCAGAAAGTGTCGGCGGGGTGTCTGAATGCATATGATATATCGTAGGCACTCTTCATGGCTTTCACATCAACATATCTTGGCTGAAAAACGATTCGATGAACGGACATCACCTGAGAAGGGTAAGCATAGGCAACACGAAGGACAGACTAAGCAACAGATGAAACACAAAGAGACGACGGACTCGCAAACGATGCTCTGTTTGCCTCCAGGCTTTACTCACTCTGTGGCCAGGTATTCCGTCATAGACGGAGACGTGGATATAGCCATGTACAGGACCGATAAAGGGGGACACTCAGAATCAAATCGAGGGCTTTGAATAGCCATCACCGTCGGTCCCGTCGATTTTTGTGAGGAGCATGTCGATCGAGAGCGCGAGATCGCCAATCGTGGAAGCAGTTTCTGCCACTCATAGGACATAGATTGAGTGCTGGGGTGGGAGCAAGAGGAATTGCATAGGTAGGAGCAGAGGGTATTCGTATCTTAGCCAGCTCGTCAGTGTCGATCGGCACGACGTATGAAAGTGTACTGGTAACGGTCGCGTCAATGTCCGCCAGGTCGGGCTAGCATTTGACGTCAGTATAGGAAACTGAGATGGCGCTCAAGCCTGTGAACAGGGTCGTCCATCTTGACTTTGCATGAGATATCAAAATATGGCGGTCTAAAATTGCCTTGGAAGGAAAAGCATGGGAACGCAACGTGTAAACAATCGTACGGCCCGCATACCGCATGTTAGGAACCGCCTCTGACAGGTCAGCATAGTACGAGAGAGAGAGAGATTTGGCGTCTCTGTGGCTTCCATGTGGATGCCTGTGATACAGTTCACCCGTGGAGAATCCGCCAACTTGTCGTTGGGCGTCCGAAGACATTGCTAGCGTGGACTTGTAGGCGTGTGTGAGCGCAACCGTTTAAACCCGGAGAAGCACGTACGTACGTCTGCAACGTCCACCTGTCAAACGTCTATAGCAATGAGCATAAACTGATTCAGAAACGTCCACGGGCATGGATGGAAATGTGACGGCTGTTAAGTGAAATGATATACAGTCGTCGCCCACCCTGTGGAAAACATGCTTCTGGAGTATGGACTCCCTGTCCGAGACAGTCGTGCAGTACCTGTGCTTTGTGCGCGGTGTGGCGCGAGACTTGAGTGAGTCTAATGCGGATTGTACACTCGTCGTGAAACAAGTCCTGCAGTTAAGATATGACGAGGACTCCCAGGTCCCAGGTGGAACCAGCCTGGAAAACGAGGGACGACTTTATCGATGGACTTTGGTGGTAGCAGGGATCCGAGTAAGAATAAGCGCCAAAGACACGAGGCGCTGCAACCTATACCGAGAAGAGGGAAACATGTTTATGGAGCGTCTTTGCGCACCACGAGTAAACCCAACGCCTCAGTTTTTCCACTCCTCGGATACCCAATTCTTTTATTAGTGAGGATGTCGTCAACAAAAACCGGTGAGTAGCAGCTCCGACGAGTGCTAGCATTGAGTGCTGACAATGCAGAAGACCCAACAATAGTACTTGACACCGGCGGTCGCTCTGATGCAGTGTGGGCAGTCACGTTCCACCCTGACGGAAAGCATCTTTTGGGCGGAGGTAGGAATGGAATTCGACGATGGCGACTGGCAGATGGTCAAGAGGTCGCAAAGCAAACAGGAATGGAGTTGTACGCCATTTCTGTGTCAAGGGATGGCAAGTGGGTAGTGTGTGGGACTTCAGAGGGTGCGAGCGTGTGGGACGCGGAGGTGCATGAAAAAGTCATCAATGTGGAGGGCAGAAACAGGGTGTGGGCAGTCGATGTCTCCCTTGATTCGACCAGGTTTGCCACCGGGACTGGAGGGGACGACAACAAGGCGAGCATCTGGGATATAAAGACTGGGGAAAGACTCGTTGGCCCACTCCAGCATGATAGTCGTGTCGCTGGAATCAGATTCTCCCCGAATGGTGACCACATCGCTACTTGCCCCGTTGACTTGATTCGTGTCTTTGACAGTCGCAGTGGTGATGAACTTGTCGCCATCAAGACTGTCACACCCACACTGATCCCATTCACTCCATTCGCATGGTCCAACGACAGCCAGCAAATTTTTGCTGCATCAAGCGACCAGACAATCAAATCTTTTCATGCATCCACGGGATCCCAGCTCGCCGAATCACCAATTCTCAATGGCGGCAGGGTCGAATCTGTCGTTCTAGCCACCAATGGCAAATTCATTGCTACCTATGCATCGGGTTCCATCTCGTTGCTGGACCCGTTGACTCTCTCTCACATTCACCCTCCCATTTGGAGCAGTGAAAGGTTATATTCCATCACCCTCTCCCTGGATGGTAGCAATCTGGCAATTGGACGAGGTGACGGGAAAATCTCCGTGCATGACCTCGGCCATATTCTCCCGGATTCGTATGGTCCTTTTCATGTGAGCATTTGTCTATTCATGATGTTTGGCGTGTCGGATAAACCACATTCCATCTCCCACGTTGACACGCTGCATTAGACATCTACTCAGGACAGCCTGGGACTATCAGACGAGCAGCCTTCCACCTCGGGGGGTCAGGATAATAAATCACCTCGCTCTAATTCGGTAGGAATTCCCCGTTCTGTCACCAAACCGAGTTGCGCTGACTCCCTCATTGTGTACAAGGAAGAACCTGGAAAATCAAGTCCAGTCGGATCCGAGACCGGCAGAGAAGATGGCGATCCCCTCGAGGTACCCGTTTGTTCTTTTCCCGCTCGAAGCGATTTTTCACGATTACACAGCTCGAGGTACCGTCCAGTGCGCCTACCCCTGAATTTGATTACGATGAGGTTCGTGACCACAACATCCTCCTGTTTTCCCCATGTTGACCCTGCTGTAGCCACCTTCGCCATCCTCCTCAGTCCATTCCCATGGGGACGAGGTACCACCGCCTGACCCATCCCATCCCATACCCATTGCTTCAGTTCCAGACGCACCTCCAACGGAAAATGTTGATACTCCCAAGGCATCTCAAGGAATTCCGATGCTCAAGCGGTTGCAGCAGATGAGGATAAGGAAGAGTAACAAGCCCGATCGAGTTCCCAGAGAGTCGCGTTGGCCTGCTGATCGTCGATCTACTTCCCAGTCGCCAGCGAGAGTGGATGTCACAAATGAGGGAACTTCGTGGATGGCTGCAACTCAGCGCGTACGAGTGAGTGTTCTTGATGGGCAGTTGGATGCGCTGTGTGTGACATACTATCACAGCGAGCGGTCGCGAAGCCCGTTGTAAAACGACAGGTTTGTTGTTCCCCGAGATTATATGCAGGGGCTCATAGGATGTTACAGCCTAAATCACGTGCCAAGGCTGCTCACCCTGGCGATCCGAATAAAAAACCCTCCCGTAGCGGCGGCCAAGACTCTGGAAATCCAAAGGAAGCAGGCCCAGTGCGTTATTTTCTGATTATCGTGTATCATGTTATCACAGTTTATTTCCTATCAGACACAACAAGGGAACGATCCGTCCCAAGCCTCTGTCGGTGGGGTCCATCTCACGGTGTGCATACTTCCCATACGCTTGTGTCATGAGACTCACACTGGATTACACCAGCGAGAATCAGGCAAGGCGATCCTTAGGTTTTCGATCGCGTTTCCGGCGTGGATGTGTTGTGGTTCAGGTACTGGAGATGGGTCCTATGGATCCAGGTGATTCAATGCAATACATGATCGTGATGTGGACAAGTTCGTGCATCTCACAGCGCTATTAGCAGTATGAGTCCTGATAAGCCCCTCCATGACCGAGTCCGCTAGGATATTCACTGAATGGTCACTGAGAAAGTTATACACATGACAGGCTGGGATTCGAGGATGGTGTTTGACTGATTCGAGCTATTGCAAACTTAATGAATGTCAACTAAGACGAGGGTGCGCCTGTCGGGATGTCGCATCCGTTCTGCTTCGATGTTTTTTCTGCATCATGGAGTGTTATGGCTCAGGTACTGAAGACAGCACCCATGGATCCAAGTGATTTGATAGAGTGCATGTAGACATTACCACCTCAACTCGCATCAACGCATCCCGAGGCAGAGGCGAGCAAGCAGTGGCTCATTCTCGTCGTTGCATCTCGTCACTCTTGCACCAGTGGGTGCGATCTCTGCGACAGATTCCCCAACATCAAGACCGAGATGTGTCGCCTCTTCGCCTGGGCAACATCATCACTGAGCATAGTTCGGTGTGTGGGATCCCACGGATTTGCAGCCATGTCCATCACCGTTCGCAATGCTTGTCTAGATGAAAAGGAAAATTTCTCCTGAGATATCGCTCCGCCCGGTTGAGCCAAGTCACGGTCGGCGTGGAGTCGATCCTGACACTAATAAATTATAACGCATGCTGATGGACGCTCAAGTACTCAATTCAAGTACTCACCGGCACCCTCCAGACTATCGGACCAGCTTGGACAACCTGATTAACAAGCTCGTGATTCCACATCCACGCTTCTGCGAACGCGAACCCGTGCTCCGGCCTGCTCAGAGTCCCATCTGTACAACATCCATCTATACGACATCCACGAATTGTATATCTTACAATTCGTACAGTCCGCGAGCAAGAAGATCATATGCACCTCCTTGGATGAGATTAGTCGGAATCCAGCGCATCGTCTCCATCATCCGAGCAGTCCACGCGCACGCCGTAGCCGCAGTCTGACACGCCCTCCTATCCATCGACACATTCCGCTGAGGCTCAGGCTGGATCGCCGTCGATCAAGCCAAGATTCCGCATATGTGCCTTGAACTGCACAGAAACAATGCGTGCCTTTACCGGCCTTGGTGGTATTCGTTCGATGCCCCCTGTCTACATTGCACCGTGTGAAGATATTGAAGGGTTTAGACGGACCAGTGGTATTACTGCGAGACACAGGCACCTCCGCCATCCGGAGCTCGTAAACAAGGTGGACGCGAATGTCCGAGGCCCAGGGGAATCCGCAGATGGCTTATCCGCATCGACCCTGGAATCGGATTAGCAAGTCCGAGGTGGGACAATTGGCGCTGATGCAGCATTACTGGAAGGGACGTATAAGAGGTGACCGCAGCGAGTGTGGCGTGTGCTGTGCAACAGCCTGGGGGAGCGGGGTGAAGGTACATGATATGCTTGTGGCGGACACCGTTTTGCGATTTTTTCGCGTCAATTGAGGCGTTACATTCACCCCTGTCCACCAATCCTATTTCCCAACTATCCTACTTGCTTCAATACAGCAATTGTCTTATCACTGCTCTGGCCCGCACGAATCAGAGGGCGAGCCATATTTTCTGACGTAGTACGCTGTTCCCATCAATATTCTATCAATCATCGTTGTCCCCCTTCCCACAAATGTTTTGGATGCTTTCCATCCGAACACAGCATAATATTCTTGACATGGATTGGGCATGTCAGAGGGTACAGCGTAGCATAGGTAATACGAAGGATAGCACCAGGAAGCATCGTGATGTTCACGAATCCGTACACACAAGTAGACGTCGTATGCTGAGGCGTCGTAGTTTGTGGAGATTTTCCACGATGTTTTTCCAAAAAGTCAACACAAATCGGCCAGAGTCAAAACGAGCACTTCGAACAGTCGTTGCCATCAGTCCTGTCGACTACCGTGAGGAACATCTTGACCAAGAGCCAGAAATCCCCACTCGTGGAAGCCGTTTCTGGGGCTTGCAAGACGTAGAATGGGTGCTGGCGCAGAGAATATTCATATTTGGCTGGCTCGTCAGTGTGAATCGGCATGGAGGATGGAAGCATATTGGTGGCCGTCGCGCCAATGTCTGCGAGCTCGGGCCAGCCTTTGATGTCTGGATAGAAAGATGATTTGCCACGAGTTTGTGAACCTGGTTGTCGACCTTGCCTGTGCATCGGAATATCGAAATACGTCGCTCTAAAATTGCCTTGGAAGGAAAAGTATGAGAACGCAACGTGTAAACGATCATACCAGCTCGCATACCGCATGTTAGGAACCGCCTCCAAAAGGTCAGCATAGTACTCGAGAAAGAGAGATCTGGCGTCTCTGTGGCTTCCATGTGGATGCCTGTGATGCAGTCTACCTGTGGCGAATCCGCCAACTTGTCGTTGGGCGTCTGAAGGCATTGCTGGCGTGAAGTTGTAAGCGTGTGTGAACGCAACCGTTTAAACCCGGAGAAGCACGTACGTACGTCTGCAGCGTCCATCTGTCAAACATCTATAGCAACGAGCGTAAACTGATTCAGAAACGTCCACAGGCATGGATGGAAATGTGACGGCTGTTAAGTGAAATGATATACAGTCGTCTCCCACCCTGTGGAAAACATGCTTCTGGAGCATGGACTCCCTGTACAAGACAGTCGTACAGTGCACCCGTGTTTTCTGCGCAGTGTGGCGCGAGACTTGAGTGAGTCTCATGCGGATTGTACACTCGTCGTGAAACGAGTCCTGCAGTTAAGGTATGACGAGGACTCCCAGGTCCCCAGGTGGAACCAGCCTTGGAAACGAGGGACGGCTTTACCGATGTTGACTGCTTGGGTGGTAGCAGGGATCTGAGTAAGAATAAGCGCCAAAGACACGAGGCGCTGCAACCTATATCGAGAAGAGGGAAACATGTTGGAGCGACTTTGCGCACCACGAGGAAACCCAACGCCTCAGTTTTTCCACTCCTCGGATACCCAATTCTTTTACTGGTGAGGATGTCGTCGACAAAAACCGGTGAGTAGCAGCTCCGACAAGTGCTAGCGTTGAGTGCTGACAATGCAGAAGACCCAACAATAGTACTTGACACCGGCGATCGCTCTGATGCAGTGTGGGCAGTCGCGTTCCACCCTGACGGAAAGCATCTTTTGGGCGGAGGTTGGAGTGGAATTCAACGATGGCGACTCACAGACGGTCAAGGCGTCGGAGAGCAAACAGGAATGAAGTTGCATGCCATTTCTGTGTCAAGGGATGGCAAGTGGGTAGTGTATGGGACTTTAGAGGGCGCGAGCGTGTGGGATGCAGAGCTCCAGGAAAAAGTCATTGACGTGGAGGACACAACTAACGTGATCGCGGTCGACGTTTCCCCCGACTCCACCAGGTTTGCAACCGGATGTAATGACGGAAAAGCAAGTGTTTGGAGCATAACGACGGGGGAGAGACTCATTGGCCCACTTCAACACAAGAGTGATGTCAATGGAATCAGATTCTCCCCGAATGGCGAGCACATCGCCACCGCCTGCACTCGGGGCCCGATCCGTGTCCTCAATAGTCGCAGCGGCGATGAGCTCCTCGCAGTCAACACCGTTACACCGTCATTGGTCTTAAACACCCCACTTGCATGGTCCAATGATGGTCAGCAAATTTTCGTTGCATCGCGCGACAACAAAATCAAGTCCTTTCAAACGTCCACGGGATCCCAACTCGCTGAATCACCAATTCTCGATGGCGACACGGTCGAATCTGTCGCTCTAGCCACCAATGGAATGTTTCTTGCTACCTAT
>JBBPRD010000396.1:0-13817 GCA_038092855.1 Boletus piedmontensis
CTATTTGTTCGGTCGATGATCCTTCCATCTTCACGGGCTGGTCCTGCTTCCGCAAGTCGAGGACGGCATTATTGACATGAAAGGATGGATCCTAGGAATGAAAACAAAACAACCGAATGATGTTCAAACATGGTCATGACACGAAAAAATGATAGGAGGGCAAAGCCGAGGACGTTGGCATCAAAGGGCGAAGTTTACGAAAGTTGAGGAGGAAGGATATTTCCCGGACTCTGAACAATAATCTTGCCAGCTTTTCCAACAATGGCGAGAAACAGGTCGTCGAGAGAGATGGTAATGGTTGATATGCTATGAGGGTGTTTGATGACTCAAACGGGTTGGGAGTGTGTTGACGTGAGAATGAAACCGTTAGAGTATAGGACAAAGTCACCGTTCCTCCCCAATGCAATAGATGCGAATTCGCTTCTTTCGTGAATTGACCATCCCAAAACCACTGCGCGGGTGGACACATTGGGTTTCTTGATTTTACTCTCGGACAAGGCAACAAGGCGCTCGCCATGATATAGGGAAGCGAAAATAGTGTTGCATCGCGAGCCAACTTTGACCGGGATGTTGCTGAGGAAGGAGCCACCGCAATGGTCGTAGACTCGGAGGGGTGGCCCTGTGGTGTCGAACTAGGCTTAGTATCCATGCTTAAGCGAACCCACAAATGAGCGGCCAGTTGCGATGTTCAAGAAAGACGTGATGTGGTGCACTGGATGTGAGGAAGCGCCGAAAACACGAGGTGACAGTGCCTGGGTGCACTGGCCTATATCAAGGAGGGACAGAATGCGAAGAAGGCATTCTAACTACGACTTGTTCGTCGACTCTCTCCATTGCTCTGCAATATTGTTTTGTTGATGATGGCGCCGTCGACAATGACCAGTGCGTGCTGACAATATGGAGTTGCATTCATGCTGACGGTTGAGTAAGAGCGTTCTACGCCCATAGAAATCAACATACAAGATGCATTATGGGCAGTAACGTTCTCAGCAGATGGCCGGTATCTCGTTAGCGGCGGTACGAAAGGGGTTCGAATGTGGCGAGTGAAAAACGGCACACAAGTGAAAACGATGAAAACGAGTCCGGTCCTGTGTCTCGCAGTCTCGAAGGATGGCAGATGGATCGCAGCGGGGACGCAGCAGGGCGAGCTGATTCTGCGAGACGCAAAAACATACAAAAAAGTCTTCTCGCACAAGGAGGATCATTTTAACGTCAATGGTGTGGATTTCTCGCCCGACTCGACTCAACTCGTCACAGCATCCGACAATTGCACAGCCACCGTTTGGAACATCGTAACTCGTGAACGGGTCCTTGGCCCACTCTACCACGAGGATTGGGTGAGAGCGGCGAAATACTCGCCACAAGGAGATCGATTTGCGACAGGCACTGCATATAATGTTCGAGTCTATGACAGCAAGGATGGCCGCTTGCTCCTGGACGTCCCAATACAAGTAACCCCGTACTGCAACACTGGTCTCCACTGGTCGAACAATCAGCTCTTCACCCAGTCGGATGGTGGAATCAATCTTGTTGAAGCATCCACTGGGTCAACTCTCTCGGAATGGCCAGTTCCCGATATCAGTCTTTACGCGTGCATTGCCCTGCCGCAGCATGGACAGTTCATGGCATGCTCTACAAATCGCACTGTCACATTTTGGGACACGTCGACACATACCCAGCTCGGTTCCACCTATCACACTCAAGACATTTGTTCGATTGCCTTCTCACCAAGTGACCAGTTCCTCGCAATCGGTGGAGAACGCGGGAAAATCACCATCAAAAATCTCCGAGATGTCCTGCCTTCATCTAATTTCACTGTAAGCGTCGTGCATTGTTGATTAAACGGCATATTGGAATGACTTCACTGCCAATCCACAACAGGAAGATCTGGGGAAATCCAGACCACTCAAGTCCGAGGGACACGGGCCAGACGGTGATGGTGATCTCGACGTATGAGTTCATTCATTTCCCCCTCGAAGCGAGTTCTTACGATGGCATAGATCGAGGTGCCGTCGAGCGCACTCAACCCTCAGTCGTTCGAACAGGAAGATATGGAGAACTCCGGTCCACTGGACTCCGAGCGACACAGTGAAGACGGTGATCATGATCTCCTTGATGTATGTATGAGTTCATCTATTTCGCCCCCGAAGCGAGTGCTCACGGTAGCATAGGTTGTTGTGCCGTTGAGTACGCCTGATTCTCATTCATTTGACTATGATGAAGTTGGTGTTCACTTCATTTACTTCATCCTTCGGTGCTGATGCTGCCTAAGCCGCCATCCCCGACCTCCTCTGCTAGTCCCTGGGAGGACAAGGTACCGTCATCTGGCTCCCCCCATGCAACATCTCCGCCATCAGAGATACCAGTGACCTCCACTTTGGGGGAACGTCACGAAGCTGTTGAGTCACCCCAGGGCCGTTCGATATTCAAAGAGTGGCTACAAAAGAAGAGTCGCAAGGAGCCCACTTTACACCAGCCTGATCGACTTTCTGGAAAGTTGCCCCAGCCTACTGATCGTCGATCTCCTCCACACTCACCAGCGAGAGTGGATACCACAAATCAGGGGCCTTCGAGGATGGCTGCAGGTCAACGAAAGAGAGTGAGTGGGCTTCTTTGAAGGATGGTCGGATGCGGTATGTCTAACATATTGCTCAGCGAGCGAGCACAGGAATCGTGAGATCGAAAAAGGTTTATTGTTCCTTGGATTTGTATGCGGTGACTCATCGCACGTTACAGAATAGACCGCCTGCTGAGACCACTCTAAACAAAGGTGCTTCCGCTAGTACTGCAGATGCAACGACAACGGACCCAGTGTGTCTTTTTGGTGATGTGGACCTCGTCATGACATCTAACATCCTATTAGGCTCAACAAGCAAACGATCCATCGCCACCCTCAGCCGCTACGGTCCATGTAACAGTACGAGTTACTTTTCTTTCACCCATATTGGTATACTTACGATGGATCAGCATCTCCCAGGATCAGGCTACTCTGACATTACGGTCAGAGTTCCCACATGGATGTTGTGTTTTCGCTCAGGTGCACACGAGACGTAGTCATCCAGGTGATTCAATATACATATTCACGTAGATGCGATGCTGAACCGGGAGTACTAGTGTGTGGAGACGATTCTTGAGTTTGTTTCTTGAGTTTATTTCCGAATAGACCCAGCACGTCATCTCTTTGTCTGACACTCCAGTCCAGTCCCGCACATATGGATCAACTATATATGCATTGAATCACGCCGCTGAAATTATAGACCGTATATGAGTGGAGAGGAGCGGAGGAAACACGGGGCGAACGAGTGTTTACTGGAGATAACGGGGGACACCCCTACGGCCAGCAACTCAATAGGTACGGTAGTGACCATCACTAGGCCAGTTAATACAAGCCCCTCAATGATGCCGAGGTCGTCGGTAATACAATGACGACGACCCGCCAGGCCGGCTGGATCATCACAAGTTGGTGACTAAGTTGAGGGACACACCAGGGTAGTACTAGTTCTGCTATCAATCCCCCACTCTGCAGCCGGCGGTTGAATGTAACAGCGCCTCGATGGCGAACAAGCCTGCCTCGGGGATAGAGTCTATCTGGAGAAAATATGGGAAGATGTATTCATTCACAATCGGCAATATGGACAACGATGAGCTTGTTAGAGAGTATATCATTCGGTAGGTTGGAAGGACGAGAGGGCACAATAAGAGTGTGAGGTCGCATTCCAATGTGCATGCGGCGGGACTGTAGAAACGATGGTAATCGCCTAGAGCAAAGGTATTAGTCTGGTCACCAGACTACAAAGGTATACTACAGCGAAATGTGGCGCGTTTCCGCTTCTGATCCTATAGTAGTACCTGATATACTGCTAGTGCTCTTGCGTTCCCCCAAAGACGGTGAGACACCCATTTTCCGGGATCGCGTGCCAGGATTTCCTGAGGGCTGCCTTCTCGAAGTGCCATTAACGCGTCAATTCGCGCGCCGTATTTATGAAGCCTAGGTGCCTCATCGACGCTGCAACGCCGTTTGCTCAGCAGGAATTGTCGAACCAGGTGAACTTGGTGACGGAGTTCACAGACCTCGCAGAAACATGCATCTACGGCTGCGTGAGACAGGAAGCAGCTACAACTATTTCGCGGCTCATTGGAGCGAGACGTTAGCCGTGTGTTCATCCACACATGTTGTTGTGCACAGGACATTCCTGGGCGGACGTTCCCGCGCCGGCGACCTTCAAAAATCACAGCATCTCACAGGCATATGCATTACGTACTTTATTCAACCCAAACCATCCGACTGGTGCCAAACATCTGCCGAAGAAACTCAAGACAGACAAGGCAGGCTAGATCTATGAAGCATAAAGAAGCCTCTGGTCCCATGTCCGTTTGCTAAGAAAAGATGAGGGGGTATGGTTGACAAACCGAACGTCTGATGAGATAGCTAGAGTGACTTGTCAGCCCCTTCCGTTTCACTTTGCATGTTCGACTTGGTTCGGTGGGACCCACCGTGCAACGTCCGCAGTAGTACCCTTCTTAGTCTCGGAATCCTCGGATGACTCTGAACGCTTTCGAGATTTGCCTTTACGCACCGTCTTGGTCTTCCCATCCGTCGACGAGCCAGCTTTAGGGTGTCGCAGCTTCGGAGGCTCATCCCACCACCTTTCGATACCACCCATTGAACACGATACGTTTCCTGATATGTGAGAAACGTGGATGACGTCTCCCGCAGGTTTGACGTGCACGATCCGCATAGCCCCTCCCAGTGCCCTCTCATCATCCCCATCATCGCCACTCTCCAGCTTGAAACGATTCTGCCGCTTCGAGTCTGAATATAGACACAAAGGTGCGTCGACGAGCAAATCCTTCGGAAGCCTGTTCGGAATCTCGGCTACTTTGGTTGCGGACGCAGACGCACCCGAGACATTGGGTACCATTGGGAACTCGTGTAGTCCTGCGAGAAGCCCTAAAGGTTCGAACGATGTCAGTGCGTCTTCGATGTCCTGCGTCGACGCATGTGGATGGGATATGATGCTGACCTCCTTCTGGGCGGCGGACAAGAAGAACCGCTCGCGCTCATCTGCCGTGCGCCATTCGATCACGTTGACGGAATCGGGTTCCTCCCGTGCCTTCTTCCGTTCCACTTTCATGGGGCAGATGGTGACCAGACCCGTATCTGGTCGCCCCGTCGGGAGCGGTCCATAAGAGGTGCACAGTTCTTCGATGAATGCCTGGTTGATGTCACCTGAACACGAGTCTTCAACGAAGGTTGCTGCGCCTGCCCACAATATGTCCTGAGCTTGCTTCGCTTTCGGTGGTGCATACAGTGCCAAAAAAGCGTGTAAGTAGTCGGATGACGTTCCCATCCAGCTACGAGTCAAGTCCACTATTCGTCGAAACACGATGTTCAAAAGTGATAAAGACTTACGCAGGAACATCTTTGTTGTAAGTGATAGAACACTTTGCGCCGGCGGTATAACGACCGATCCCGGGTATCTTTGCTTGCATATCTATGGCATTGTCTGGAAGTCGTCCACCGAGCTCCTTGACCACTTTCTGTGCACTGCTTACTATACGGGCAGCATGGGAGTAATAACCGAGACCTCTCCAAAGGCTATTGACGGTATTGATATTCGATGCGGCAAGATCCTTGATGATCAGGAACTTGAACAGCGTCAGGATGAGGATGAATAGAGAACATAGAGAGAGAGAGAGAGAGATGCACATCCGTACTTGGCCATTCATTTGTTATAATAGGGTATCACAGTCGCTACCTGGGTCTGCTGAAGCATGATCTCTGACACTCAAATCCATACTTGTGTCAATGACGACGGCTTGCTCCCAGGAAACGAACCTTGTACGCGCTCTGCGCTTTGCCGTCTTTGTCCAGTGACCCATCAAACGTCTTCCGCCAAGGGCCAAGGCATCCCTCGGACCTCGTGAATTTGCCCATACCAATGTAACAACGACTCCCGGATAGGGTCGATGCCCATAACGACGTGCCAGGACGTTGGGTGTATGGCATGACTGCTCGTGCTTGGTGCCACGTCTTGTGCGACGGCGGGGGTCGTGCGCTCTCGTTTTGACGTGGCTTGATGTGCCTGACGCGTCTTTTTGCTCCGGATTGGGTGCCTCACAATACAACCCATCGGACGCTTCCAGGAATTCGTTGTCATCGGTGTCGGCGTTGGTGTGAGTCCGTATACGTTTTGGGCATGTTGAAGAGTTGGGAGGAGCTGGTGCGAACAGCTCTGGCTGAAGGTGCAGCAAAAACGAGACGACTGTAGTACGAGTGTTCCCCCCTCAGACACCGAAATACTAATGCTAGCAGACCAGAGAAGATGGTAAACGAGGGTACATAGTTCAACTGGGTCTGGTTACGGTGGCAACTTGGTGAAGGTTTCAATGGCAAACCATAACCAGTTTTTCAAAAAAGCAAATACGATATGACCACTGGGCTTCATTCTCGGAGGTTATCCTGAGGAACCTCATTGGACGTTCAAGGTATAGGCTATTGGCGGCGGTTATACCTTCGAAGAAATCCCTATTGCTGACTTCAACATACAAGTAGCTCTACTAATCGTGAAGGCCAGCTCTTGCACCAATCTGCCTGTTTATGATTGAACTTCGGTACCCGTAGAGTCGCAGACACGGAGCTGGAGAAGTTTGTGAAGAAAACCATCGCGAAGAGCACTTGCCACTCGCTGGGGAGGCACTCGCATCGGTCGTCAGGTGTCACGTTCTCGAGTTCACGAAGGACGCAGACGAGTGTATCTGTCTATCTTTCCGAAACCAAACACCTTCCTCCTCACCACGTCTGCCCGAGTCCAGCTAACCCTGCGACAGGCTGCCTTCTCGACGTCTGCTCGCCTCACGATTTCCAAAACTGTTTGCTACCCTTACATATATCAACGCATCTCCACGGTTAGTCAACGGTGGCTCGCCCTCGTTGATACATTCCGTCGCCCTTGGGCTGGGTTGGACTTTTGGAAACAGATTCGCCACCATCGAGACCGCGATGCGTCTCCTCGGAGTGCCAACATCAATTCGCCTCTTTTGTGAACTGGCCATCCTAAAAGCACCAGGTGAGTGGACACATTGGTTTTCTTGATTTTACCCTCGGATAAGGTAACAAGGCGCTCGCCATGATCTAGGCAAGCGAAAATAGCGTTTCATCGCGAGCCAACCTTGACCGGGATAGTGCCGAGGAAGGAGCCACCGCGACGGTCGTAGACTTGGCGGTGGTTCTGTGGTGTCGAACTTGGCTTAGTGTCCATGCTCAAGCGAACCCACGAATGCGCGGCTAGTTGCAGTGTTCAGGAAAGACTGGTGGGGTGATCAGTGTGTGAGGAAGCACCGAGAATACGAGGTGATAGAGCGTGGGTGTACTGGCCTATATCAAGGAGGGATAGAATGCGAAGAAAGCATCCGAACTACAGCTTGTTCGTTGACTCTCTCCATTGCTTTGCTGTGTTGTCTCGCTGATGACGGTGTTGTCGACAATGACCAGTGGGTGTTAACATACTAATGGAGCTGCGTTCATGCTCACAGTTGAATAAGAGCATTCTACGGCCACGGGAATCAACATCCACGATGTATTATGGGCAATGACGTTCTCAGCAGATGGCCAGTATCTCGTTAGCGGTGGTACAAAGGGAGCTCGAGTGTGGCGAGTGAAAGACGGCACACAAGTTAAAACTATGAAAGCGACTCGTTCGGTTCTGTGTCTCGCAGTCTCAAAGGATGGCAGATGGATCGCAACTGGGACACAGCGGGGCGAGCTGATTCTGTGGGACGCAAAAACATACAAAAGAGTCTTCTCACACAAGCAGGATCATTTTAACGTCAATGGTGTGGATTTCTCGCCCGACTCGACTCGACTCGTCACAGCATCAGACAACTGCGCAGCCACTGCTTGGGACGTCGCAACTTGCAAACGAGTGCTTGGTCCACTCCGCCACAAGGATTGGGTGAGAGCGGCAAAATACTCGCCACAAGGTGATCGAGTTGCGACAGGCACTAAAGATAACGTTCGAATCTATGACAGCAACGATGGCCGCCTGCTCCTGGACATCCCAATACAAGTAACTCCGTACTATAATACTGGTCTCTACTGGTCGAACAATCAGCTTTTCATCCAATCAGGTAGTAAAATCAATCTTGTCGAAGCATCCACTGGGTCGACAATATCGGAATGGCCAGGTCCCGATATCGATTCTTACGCGTGCATTGCCCTGCCACAGCATGGACAGTTCATGGCATGCTCTACCAACCGCACTGTCACGTTTTGGGACACGTCAACACACACCCGGCTCGGTTCCGCCCAACACATTCAAGGCGTTCGTTCGGTTGCCTTCTCACCAAGGGACCGGTTCCTCGCAATCGGTGGAGTGCATGGGAAAATCATCATCAAGAATCTCCGAGATGTGGTGCTTTCATCGAATTTCACTGTAAGTATTATGTGCTGTTCGATTCAACAGTATATTGGAATGCCTCAGGTCACTGCCAATCCACAACAGGAAGATCTGGAAAAATACAGTCCACTCGAGTCCGAGGGACACGGGAAAGACAGTGATGGTGATCTCGACGTATGAGTTCGTTCATTTCACCCTCGAAGCGAGTTCTTACGATGGCATAGATTGAAGTCCCGTCGAGCGCATTCGGCCCTCAGTCATTCGAACAGGTAGACATGGGGAATACCAGTCCACTCGACTCCGAGCGACACAGCGAAGACCGCGATCGTGATCTCCTCCATGTATGAGTTCATCCATTTCGCCCTCAAAGCGAGTGCTCATGGTAGCATAGATTGAGGTGCCGTTGGGTTCGCCTGATCCTCAGCCATTCGACTATGATGAGGTTGGTGATCACTTCATGCTCTTCTCCTCTTGGTGCTGATGCTGTTGAAGCCACCGTCCCCGACCTCTGCCCATCCCTGGGAGGACGAGGTACCGTCATCTGGCTCCCCCCATGCAATATCTCCACCATCAGTGATATCAGTGACCTCCACTCCGGAGGCACGTGCGAGAGAACATTGCGAAGAAGTTGAGTCATCCCAGAGCCGTTCGATATTCAGAGAATGGCTACAAAAGAAGAGTCACAAGGACCCCATTTTACGCGAGCTCGATCGACTTTCTGGAAAGTTGCCCCTCCCTACTAATCATCGATCTCCTCCCCACCCACCAGCGAGAGTGGGTGCCACAACTCAGAGGCCTTCGAGGATGGTTGCAGGTCAACGAAAGAAGGTGAGTGGGCTTCTCTGAAGGATGGTCGAATGCAATATGTCTAACATATTACTCAGCGAACGAGCACAGGAATCGCGAGATGGAAAAAGGTTCATTGTTCCTTGGATTTGTATGCAGTGACTCATCACACGTTACAGAAGAGACCGCCTGCTAAGACTACTCTAAACGAAGGTACTTCCGCTAGCAGAGAACGTACTGCGGGTGCAAGGAGAGCGGACCCAGTGTGTCTCTTTTTGGTGATGTGGACCTCGTCATGACATCTAACATCCTATTAGGCGCAACAAGTAAACGATCCATCGCCACCCTCAGCCGCTACGGTCCACGTAACAGTACGGGTTACTTTTCTTTCACCCACATTGGTATACTTACGATGGATCAGCATCTCCCAGGATCAGGCTACTCTGACATTACGATCAGAGTTCCCACATGGATATTGTGTTTCCGCTCAGGTGCACACGAGACGCAGTGATCTGGCCAGGTGATTCAATGCACATGATTCACGTAGATATCATGTTGATTCGGGAGTACCAGTGTGTGGATACCATTCTTGAATTCGTTTCTGAGCAGACCCAGCACATCATCTTTGTCTGACACTCCAGGTCAGTCCCGCACATACGGATCTATCTGGTAGTAAAACCTGAGTATATACTACATATCCATTGAATCACGCCGCTGAAATTTAGACCGTGTACAAGAGCAGCGGAGCGGAGGAAATACTAAAGGAGCGAACGAATATCTACTGGAGAAAGGTATATCACAGTGAAAGTGACTAGAGCGCGTTTCCGTTTCCGTTTCCAACCCTAGTCCTTGATATACTGCTCTTACATCCCCTAAAAAATGATGGGACACCCATTTTCCGGGTCGTGCAATGGAGTTTCCCGAGGGGTGCCTTCTCGCGCCATTAACGCATCGATTCGCGGACCGTGTTTATGAGGTATCTCATCGACGCTATCAGAATCCAACGCCACTCGCTCAGCAGGGATCACCGAACCAGGTGAACTTGGTGACGGGGTTCCTGGACCTCGCAGAAACATGCATCTACGGCTGCGTGAGACAGGGAGCAGCCACAACTATTTCACAGCTCATTGGAGCGATACGTTAGCTGTGTGTTCATCCACACATGCTGTTGTGCACAGGAAATTCATGGGCGGAGGTTTCCCGCGCCAGCGACCTTCGAAAAAATCACAGCATCTCCCAAGCATATATATACATTACGTACTTTATTCAACCCAAACCTAGCAATATCATCCCATGTATGATCAGCGATAAATATAACGTGTTGGAGATCTAGAGGTCTCTATGACGGGGAATTACCACAGCGTCTGAACCAGTTTCCACACTTTTATCACGCTGGTCCCGATGCTACGGTTAAGGCCATAATAGTTGGCTTTTATTGGAATGTCCATCCGGTTTTCACGTACTTCGCATGTTCGACGTGCAACGTCGGCAGTAGTAGCCCTCCCAGCCTCGGGATCCTGAATGCTTTCGAGATTTGTGGGTTTGACGTGTACGATCCGCATAGCCGATACATTGAAAGTCATTCATGGCAAACATTGTTATTCGTTATCCCGAGAGCCACAAAGGAGTGTCGTAAGGTTTACATGACCAAGGTGAGGTTGCGCGAGAACATGTGCAATTGTTGGGGCTTTAAGAGTGACTATTTGTTCGGTCGATGATCCTTCCATCTTCACAAGCTGGCCCTGCCTCCGCAGGTCGAGGACGGCATTATTGACATGAAAGGATGAATCCTAGGAATGAAAACAAAACAATCGAATGATGTTCAAACATGGTCATGACACGAAAAAATGATAGGAGGGCAAAGCCGAGGACGTCGATATTAAAGGGCGAAGTTTACGAAAATTGAGGAGGAAGGATATTTCCTGGACTCTGAACAGTAATCTTGCCAGCTTTTCCAACAATGGTGAGAAACAGGTCGTCGAGAGAGATGGTAATGCTTGATATGTTATGAGGGAGTTTGATGACTTAACTGAGCTGGGAGTATGGACGCGAGAGTGCAACCATTAGAGTACAGGACAAAGTGACCGTTCCTCCCCAATGCAATATGTAGATGCAAATTCGGTTCTTTCATGAACTGGCCATCCCCAAACCACTGCGCCAGTCGACACATTGAGTTTCTTGATTTTACTCTCGGATAAGGCAACAAGGCGCTCGCCATGATCTAGGGAAGCGAAAATAGTGTTGCATCGCAGCCAACTTTGACCGGGATGTTGCCGAGGAAGGAGCCACCACGACGGCCGTAGACTCGGAGGGGTGGCCCTGTGGTGTCGAACTTGGTTTAGTGTCCATGCTCAAGCGAACCCACAAATGAGCGGCCAGTTGCGATGTTCAAGAACGATGTGGTAGGTTGATCCATGTGTGAGGAAACGCCGAAAACACGAGGTGATTGAGCGTGGGTGCACTGGCCCATAGCAAGGAAGGACAACGTGGAGTGGACAGAATGCGAAGAAGGCATCCGAACTACGGCTTGTTCGTCGACTCTCTCCATTGCTTTACAATACTGTTTCGTTGATGATGGCATCGTCAACAATGACCAGTGCGTGGTAACATACTAATGGAGCTGCGTTCATGCTCACAGTTGAATAAGAGCGCCCTACGCCCATAGAAATCAACATCCAAAATGGACTCCGGGAAATGACGTTCTCAGCGGATGGCCAGTATCTCGTTAGCGGCGGTATGAGGGGGGTTCGAGTGTGGCGAGTGGAAGACGGCACGCAAATGAAGACAATGGAAGCGAGTACGGTCATGTGTCTCGCAGTCTCAAAGAATGGCAGATGGATCGCAGCGGGGACACGCCAAGGCGAGCTGATTCTGTGGGACGCAAAAACATACAAAAGAGTCTTCTCGTACAAAAAGGATAGTGAGGACATCAATGGTGTGGATTTCTCGCCCGACTCGACTCGACTCGTCACAGCATCCAACAACTGCACAGCCACTGTTTGGAACGTCGCCACTCGCAAACGAGTAGTACTTGGTCCACTCCGCCACGAGCGTTGGGTGAGAGCGGCAAAATACTCGCCACAAGGTGATCGATTTGCGACAGGCACTCGGCATGGTGTTCGAGTCTATGACAGTAATAATGGTCGCCTGCTCCTGCGCATCCCAATACAAGTAACCCTGTACCGCAATACTGGTCTTCACTGGTCGAACAATCAGCTCTTCATCCAATCAGGTGGTGAAATCTATCTTGTCGAAGCATCCACTGGGTCAACACTCTCGAAATGGCTGGGTCCCGATATCGATTCTTACGCATGCACTGCGCAGCATGGACAGTTTATAGCATATTCTAGTAGAAACCGCACCGCTGTCACGTTTTGGGACACGTCGACATACACCCAGCTCTGTTCCACCCAACACACTCAACACATTTGTTCGATTGCCTTCTCACCAACTGACCAGTTCTTCGCAATTGGTGGAGTGCATGGGAAAATCATCATCAAGAATCTACGAGATGTCCTGCCTTCATCTAATTCCACTGTAAGTATTGTGTATTGTCGATTAAACAGCATATTGGAATACCTTCACTGCCAATCCACAACAGGAAGATCTGGGGAAATCCAGACCCCTCAAGTCCGAGGGACACGGGCAAGACGGTGATGGTGATCTCAACGTATGGTTTGTTTATTTCGCCCTCAAAGCGAGTTCTTACGATGGCATAGGTCGAGATGCCGTCGAGCGCACTTGACCCTCAATCATTAGAAGAGGAAGACCAGGATCGTGTTCTCCTTGATGTATGAGTCCATTCATTTGCCCTCGGAGCGAGGACTCATGGTTGCATAGGTTGATGTGCCGTTGAGTACACCTGATCCTCAGTCATTTGACTATGATGAAGTTGGTGGTCACTTCATTCACTTCTTCCTTCGGTGCTGATGCTGCTGAAGCCACCATCCCCAACCTCCTCTGCCAATCGCCGGGAGGATGAAGTGCCGTCGTCTGGCTCCCCCCATGCAATATCTCCGCCATCAGAGACACCAGTGACCTCCACCCCGGAGGCACGTACATGGGAACATCATGAAGCTGTTGACTTACCCCAGAGCCGTTCGATAATCAAGGAGTGGCTACAAAAGAAGAATCGCAAGGAGCCCACTTTACACAAGCCTGATCGACTTTTCGGAAAGTTGCCCCAGTCTGCCGATCGTCGACCTCCTTCCCAGTCATCGACGAGAGTGGGTGCCACAAATCAGGGGCCTTCGAGGATGGCTGCAGGTCAACGAAAGGAAGTGAGTTGGCTTCTTCGAAGGACAGTCGGATGCGGTATGTCTAACTTATTACTCAGCGAACGAGCATGGGAATCGTGAGGTGGAAAAAGGTTCATTGTTCCTTGGATTTGTATGCAGTGACTCATCGCACGTTACAGAATAGACCGCCTGCTGAGACTATTCTAAACGAAGATGCTTCCACTAGCAGAGAACGTACTGCGGATGCAAGCACAACGGACCCAGTGTGTCTTTTTTTTGGTGATGTGGACCTCGTCATGACAGACATCTCACGTCCTATTAGGCGCAACAACCGAATGATCCATCGCCACCCTCAGCCGCTACGGTCCACGTAACAGTGCGCGTTACCCCTCTC
>JBBPRD010000397.1:0-13814 GCA_038092855.1 Boletus piedmontensis
TGGGCACGTGGAGAACATTGTATACACGTTCCATGGGCAAGATGGGTTTCCTGTTTGAATCAGCATCAAGTCATTTCCCAGGGGGTCAGCAAGGTCGTTTGCTGGTCCTGTTACTGTGGGCCCTGCGGCATCCGCCTTGTTTCTAGACAGTAACCTGCGCGCGAGGTTGACTGGTGCCTTGGAAGACGCAGCGAGTTTGATTCTGATTTTGGACATGGATGGCGTGGTGGAAAGGACGGAAAGGTTGGACAGGGACCTCGTTCGCGAAGGAACTTTGGTGAGGGTGGGGGACTCGTCTACCTGTGCGACCGTACTACCCACTGTGCTAGAGGGCGAATGAGATGAGGAAGCTGTGCGCAGAGACGTACAAGTGGACCGATACGAGGATGGACCTGGTATGGATGACCAGTCGTCGATACTGTAACCCAAGCCAGAAGGTAAGAGCGACAGAGGTGGCAACGTGGGTGGGAGCTCCTTTGCTTTGCCTTTGTCGGTCAATGAGGCAGGGGTGCCATCTGGGCAGGCGGCATCAAATGGAGCAGACGGGCCGGGTAGATTAGATAGTGCATGCTCGTCGTGGGGCGGAGAGTCGCACATGGGGTGAAGAGGTGGCGGGGAATCGATCAAGAATGAATGAGGCGGAGGAAAGAGGAGAGAAACTGGCAAACCGGGTGGATCAGAAGTGTAGATCGGTATGATGGGGTCGACAGCGCCAACATCCGAGGAGCACGGAGCAGGATCCGAATGCTCCGAGAGCGTGTGATGGGGCATGGACAGATGGGCTGAGGGTGTGCAGCCAGGCGATGGCGAGGTGGACAAGGACGGGGATGAAATGGAGGGCTTAAATGAGACCTGATCATCATCGGACGGGCTATTGACGTTGAGTTGGGGATGCTTCATGGAGACAAGTGAACAGAAAGGGAAGCGAGATAAGACGTGCACTGGCTGGCAAAGAAAAGAATCGATATCGATGGACAGAAGGACACTTGAGCAGGCTGGAAAGAGACAGCTCAAAGCACTCAGTACTCAGTACTCAGGGGCCAGAGCTTCCACCTTTAAGACATCGTTGCCCCGTCAACCATTGCCTCGGATACTCTTGAAAAAATCTCAGTTTTGACATGACAGCAAAATGACAATAAACGGCGTTGTCACTGGACAACAATCCGACTAGGACGTGGATAGGCTGAAAATAAACAAACCCGTCACAAGCAATACCAAAACATAAAACAGACAGTAAAAGCTCAATACAGTGAAATGAAAACCGTTACTAATAAGAATATCAGGCCAACAGATAGCATGCACAGGTTGCCAAACATGGTACAGGGTGAAAATGTGCAACTTTGATGTGACAGGGATGGAGGGAATGGATAAACGGGGGGGTTCAAGCCGCTGCTGCTCTGGGGTTCTCCTTTGCCTTCTTCCAATTGGAAGTAGCAAGCTTGAATCTGCTCAGAGATAGTGATCCATCAAAGTGAGACACGTTCTGGATCAAATTTACTCACCTCTCTTGATGAGGCATGTCAGGGTCGGACTCCCTCAGTCGTGCCATTTCAGTTTGCATGAATTTGTTAAAGGCACTCAGTTTCTTTCGTCCGCCACCCCCGCCCGACGACTCTGCAGACAAACTCCGTTGCTACGGGCAGAATGGTGATGCGTGAAAAAAAAACGAACTCGTTTTCTTTGGCGGCTTCTCCGCTGTTGCCTTTCCTTCCGTTGCACGTGGGGGCATCGCTGCGTTCGAGTGCGACGGTGACTACCTTGACTGGGTAGATTCGGAAAAAGTTGAACCCTAGAGCGCACAGACCAGTCACAGGGGTGGTTCCGGAACACGACGAACACGCAAAAAAAAGCGTCAACATTTTGAGAAGCGAGCGGAAGGACTAGGGTCTAAATGTACATACCTTTATGTCTTGAAAAACTGAAAGAGGATGGGGAATTGAACCAAGTGTGGCTGTCTGTGGAAGGGTGGAAAGGTTCATGTTGGCTTGCGCTGACCGGACCTTATACGAGCAAGCTCAGGTTGGGCCGGCCTCACTAGGACCCGGTGAGAAGGACCCCAGACACACCTTGTAAAAACCACGTAAAGCCTTGCAACCATCCGAATCTGCATCAAACCTCCACAACATCGACGCGTTGCAATCAACCTTTTGGTCCGTTTTAGGGGCGGCCCAATGAGGACGAGGGAACGTGGGCAGCTCGCGACTGCGGGCTGTTCGCCTGGGATTGGTGAATAATCCTATACGTCTTCGTGCGGCCAACTTAGAGTCAGCCTACTGCCGCATTAATTGAAGGCGGGGAAAAAATTTCGGCCGCCCAAGATACCCCCATGGACGTATCGCACCAGCTCGTTTTGAGCTATCCGGGGTCCGCTTCCCAAAAGCCTTTCAAATGAACGCGTCCTGTGTCCGTTGACTCACCGGTCGTTTTCAGATGCAATATCGGGCTGTTTCTCGCTTCATGACGCACAAGACTCCATCAATGTATTGGCCGGTCTGTTCTATTGGCGCGTAATAAAATTCGCGGGCATCCTGTAGATTAGACAGCATCGGAGAGAACAAGACGAATTAAAACATTGCACCGCGATCCCTGCATCTCAGACAGCAAAAGACACGCCATAACGTGGCCCTATACGAGGCATCGAGCGTACGACAGCATCAGACGCTTCATTTTCCAGGCCCTCTTCTCCCATCGTTGGCTATGCTCTCTACCAGGCTTGCACCGCTCACGATCCCGGTGGTGGCGATCAAGAATTTCCGACCTGCACTAGTCAATGCACATGTTTCTCGAATGCGTGTGGAGCAGTCTGTACCTTTGTTTTGCCGACTGACCCATCTCAGAGCTGCAATTTCGGTATACGTACACCCACCAAGGAAAAATATGACCGTCGTAGTTGGTTGCTCATGAGATTGAACTGGAAATCGTTTGGATGCCTGGATTATTAACGTTATCAACACTCCAAGATGTCCGCACTTACGAAACGCAGAAATAGATGGAGTCTCCGTCCCACTAGGCATCTTTTGCACGATGTCAAAGGTTTTTCCCGGAATGGTAGATAGTATATCCTCGAAACCTTTCCAACCGACGATAGAGTGCGCAAAGAGTTTCTTGGATGTCGAGCCTTTCCCCTTTCCATCTCGGTCATCCGCACTGGCCTTCTCAGCGGGATTACTCATGACACCGCTCTTTTGCGCGACACATTGAACTAGCCGAACGCTGATTGGCGCATAGCCCGAGTATACGTAGCTGATATCATTCTCGAGCTCCTCCAAAGCCTCCGGGTTGTCATCGATTAAGAGACGGAGGGATTTGCGCACGGTGATAAAAGGCAACTTATTCGGTGCAGCTGTTGACGCAGGAAGTGGGTTTTGTAGGAGCACGGAAAGGGGAGATGCAGACAAGAAAAGCAAAAGAGGCAGCAGATGATATCCGTAAGCCTTTGGAAAGGGGGGAGAAATCAGCAAAAGAAGCAAAAATCAAGTACCGGTCCTCACCTGGAGGAACTCTTTCTTCACATTCTCCAGCAGGCGAGTCTTGATACCCCCTGTGGTTATACTCGCAAGACAAAGAAGCCTAGCAACAGTTTGCATGTCCGCCCCCTGAGCAATCATATCCTCGATAGCGTTGATCTGCGCTGTAGTCTCGTATGAAGCAAGAAGGTCTTTGGGGATCGGAAGAAACTCGAAATTCAGCAATACGCAGCCTCAACGCCAAATCACTTACTTTGCTGGATCTCTAGAGACCTGTTGAATAGTCCTGTACGTGTCTGCGGGACCAACATCTCCGACAGACCAGTATCTAACATCCGACATCAAGAGCGATGGCGACACAAAGCATGGAATTACCCACGTAGTCTTAAAGCCTCATGTTCTGTTTTCAGTCCACCCAGCTTACCAACAAAGTCACGGAGTTGTGCTACTGTCTTGGCTTGTAAGCGAGCCTGTGTGGTGCGTGAGACAGTGTGATCTCAAAAGTGATCTGCTCACCTTGTAGTCCTCATCAATCCGATGTGCGACACGATTCAGTCGTTTTCCAACAGAGGAGAAATTCAAGTCCCGCAATTCTGCAAATAATGGGTCCGTCGCCGCAGACAAGAGATGTTTCTTCGTTTTCTCATTTGTGACTGGTGTTATGTTTGCAGATGACTGCGAGGTGCTTGGGTTCGTCGAACCTGGTGCAGGGGGTAGGCTCAAGAGGCTCAGAGGAAGTTCGACCTGAGCTAATAAGAACTGAGAAGACCACCTGACTGCGACCACGCAGACGCTTACAGTTCTTGATGCCGAGCAACTCATCAATGAGACCCTGATAAGTTAACTGAGTCAGTAATGGGGTGATCATATCAACGTGTCGGTCCAAGATGATCAGGGAGTCAAACGGCGCGGGAGGATTCAGTGAATTGGCAGAGGCTGCCGACTGCTCGGGGAGAGGTTTGGTTAAGAGCGTGGCAAGTTTCTGCCTCGAAAATTAGTCGGGCGAACGGAGATCTAATTATCTGCGCCATTACCGAAGCGTAATCTCCTTTACCAAGAATACGAGGAAACCGACTGAATGTATGCTGTAGAGCATCCAAGGCCAACGCAGAGTTGTATATGATGGTTTCGTCGCCATCCTGTGAGGAAGGTTAAAGACAGAATCGTACACAATTACACCATGTCAGACATACTTACCACCCATAACTCTTTGAATGCACTGTCGTGTTCAAGCGAAATGACATCCTCCTCGACAGGTATAAACTGTAGGTTATAGGATGAAATGGTCAAGTCGCCAAGTACACCCTCCTCCTCCAATATACGAGAAACAAGGATCGATGTCCGGGGGACGAGGAATAGTGTGTACCTGTACTTGTGCGATTCCTTGGAAGACCTCTTGATTTGGTCTGATAGTTTGTTGGTAAGGATAGCGGACAGAAGCGGACATCACTGACCCGCAATTATTTTCACATACTTGATGAGAGGCTTGCAAAGATAGATCACATTCGTGGTAGTCGAGGTCAAAGGGCCGGGTTCGAGCCAGAACATTTTGTCGACACCATGGTTCTATCAGCTGTTCAGCATTGACACGATGTGTGCTCCGGAGATAAAACACCTTCAAGAGCGCGACTTCCGTAACAAGCCCCAAGGGCCCGGCAAGGTTCGAATCGAGCACGAGCGTCTTTGCGCCATTTACCTAGGATGAATCTGTGAGCATGGGTGGGGTCACGACATGGAAAGAGACTTGCAGAGTTAAGGGCATTCACCAAAGCCTTTTTCGCCGCGTCTCTCAACACTTGGACGTCCAATGTTTGCTCATTGTCGCGTTCAACGCCTGACGTGGACTGAAGATCTGCAGAGGACGGCACGGGGGTCGCTGCCATCACAAAGTGCCAGTGGCGGCAGCACAGCCCAAATTATATGTACTGTGTAGCCCCGTTTGCGGTGGCACCGCGTTCGACATGTCACTGTGTCAGGCGACTTCAGCACAAGTACCGACCTCTTGATTCGCAGTGCCGTCTGACGGCCTTGAACTACGACCACGATGGAGACATTCCCTCCTGCTCCAGAATACGACGGCAGACACCCTCTCCTCTCCCTCTTGTCGGCTTCTTTTTGGGTAACCTGTACGTTGTTCAGCTTGATGTGGTCAGCCTCACAGTGTCGAGCAAGTTCTTTTTAGTGTGGATGCTTTCGTGGGTCAAATCGCTTGTCACCTTTGCGACCATGTCGGTTCCCCGTTTGATTTACTTCGTGCTCTCGTATTCCCTGACATTGACGGTCAGCATTTCCTCGATCGCGCATAGACAAGTGTCGATGTAACACTCTTCGCAGTTGAATTTTTGGTCCTTTGCATTCCTCTTTGCCGCGTCAACAGTCGCTTTGAACTACTGGATTCGCTTGCGATATTTGAATACCTACTCGCAGCTCAAGGAACCGCCGCTCGTCAAACCAGATGTCAATGCCCTCCATCCGGACGTGAATACAACAGAACCGCCCCCAGTGTTCCATAACTATTTGGACGAATTCCTGCAAGCCGTGCGCGTCTTCGGGTTTCTTGAAAAGCCGGTCAGTGTCACTTTGTCGACTTACTTCTCTTCCTCTGAATATATGGCAGGTTTTCCACGAGTTAGCTAGGCATCTACAGACCAGACGGCTCATTGCAGGAGACAGTATCTTACTCGATCAAGATCGGAATTTCTATTGTGTCATAGATGGAACCGTCCAAGTATTCGGGCGAACAGGCCAGAGATCGCTGAAAAACGGTTCTTGGGACGACGAAGATATGAATGGATATCAACTAATTAACGAAGTTGGGAGCGGAGGCACGCTGTCCAGTCTGTTCAGCATCCTCAGTTTGTTTACAGACGAAATCAAGTTGAGTTGGCAGGAGGACGCGCGCCAAATGTCCTCCTCAAACCACCCGGTGCAGTTAACTCTTCCGCAAAAACATGCTGAACGAAGAAACACGGACGTATCGCAACTCGACCTTGAATTCGAGCAATCCTCTCCCACCCCTCTGTCCCGCAATCGGACGGCTTCGGTCTCATCCTCGGGATCCACGGCTCACCCGGCAGTCGCGGTGCCAGGTGTAATCCACACTTTCTCGAATGCTCCCTCTCCTCCGCGATCAGATTCCGTCCAACAATCTCAGATTGATCATGGTATCGTTGGACGAGCGACAGAGGATAGCACGCTTGCAGTTATCCCAGCTGAAGCGTTCCGAAGAGTCACTAAAAAGTTTCCGAAAGCAACAGGTCATATCGTCCAAGGTAGGTATTAACAATCTAGCCTGCATCCCGAAATAACTTTTTCGCGAAAGTAATTTTGACAAGATTCTCGCGGGTAACTTTCAATGCGGCCCACAAATACTTAGGACTGACGACGGAAGTTCTCCGCACCGAGAAGGCAATTAACGAAATCGCATGTCATCCATTACCAAATTCGTTCTACGAAGGCGGCGGGCTACATTCTTTGCGCCAACGCTTTGATGATGTCGCAGTCCAGGAATCTGACTCCGAGAGTGACTATTTCACCCACGATCCTTCGCCATCCGTATTTTCCTCTGGTAAAGTTAACAGCAGTGCCAGCACGACAGGTTCAGGAGAAAAGCTCGCAGAAAGCCCCATAGGTCACATACCCGCGCGTACTTTCTCTCTTCGAGCGCGCCAACAAGTCCAAGCGGGCGACCTCCTTACTTCAATCGGCCATGGGGGTGATGCCTATAGATCCCACTCCCGCACTTTCACCATCTTGAATACACCTCATATTGCTACTTTTAAGAACATTTCATTCCCGGCCCGTCTCCCAGGGGATGAGTTCGACCTTCGCGATGAAGTCATGTCCTGCATTGCCAAATCCATTGGATTATTGCAACCTCCTATTAGTGGAGGAGAGTCTATCAACACCTCACCAGCTTTTCCACCTTTCGATGCATCAAAGTCACCACAGGGGATGTTTACCTCTCCGTTTGGATCACTCTCTCTTCTAGATGCTGGGGATGACAACATGTCTAGTGTAACCGAGAGTTCTTCGAATGCTACCGGTTACATGAGCGGCTTGGACAATGAAGTAGAAATCTTGTTCTTTTCTGCCGGCTCCACCCTTGTGAAAACGGGTGAACGCAACACAGGTCAGTGTTTTCTAGTAAGGATATGCCGAGACTGAAAGTTAAGATAGGTCTATACTACGTCATCGAGGGGTTCCTGGACATACTTCTTTCGACGGAGCCGCAGTGTCCCATTCCAGTAGCACAACAATTCAAGACGTCAGGTTCCGACACAGACTCGATATTTACCTATGATCAGGCAAGATCAGACAGTGGTAGGCAGGAGACACGCAAACTTCTTTTCACCGTAAAGCCAGGAGGCATTGCAGGGTATCTCGGTATGTAACATCCCGTAATGTTAGATTCTCAACTAACGCTTGCCAGCTTCGCTTTGCAGTACACCTTCCTATGTCGACATCCAGGCCAAGACGGATACATACGTTGGCTTTTTGCCTGCCAAAGCTCTGGAACGGCTGTTGGAGAAGCGACCTATTGTTCAGCTGACGCTCGCAAAGAGGCTGATTTCATTGCTCTCTCCACTTGGTATGCATCTTCACGATGGACCGCCAGAGAATATCTCCTCACCTCATTCCAGTATTGCAAATTGACGCCTCGCTGGACTGGATGCAAGTCAGTGCCGGCCAAGTTCTTTGGAGGCCACAGGACATGAGTGACAGCTTCTACATCGTCATTAATGGGCGATTGCGTTCCATAACCGAGGGAGAGAATGGGAAAGTGATAATTACCGGTGAATATGGTCAAGGAGACACAGTTGGGGAGCTTGACGTGATCACCAACTCACCGCGCCGAACAACGATGCATGCGATTCGCGATTCGGAGTTGATTCGTATGCCGCAAACTCTTTTCAATGCGATTTCCTCACGGTGAGTCCATTATTTCATGTAGATGGGCCCCAGTCGTGCTGACCTGTTCTTTCCAGCACTCCTCGTACTACTGCACAGTATGTTTGGATTTCAAATTACGCTAAGTGCTGATTGAACCCTTAGGCTTCTCCGCACCATTGCATCCCGGGTGCGCGATGAGGTGGATGCATCCTCGAACGTTCCTCGTCCAAGCACAGCGATCGAACTAGGCCGGAATAACACAAACCTGAAGACCGTAGCTATTCTGCCTGTGTCCCGACACGTTCCTGTTGACACATTTGCACGGAAACTCAAGACAGCATTGGAAGAGATGGGTGCTAGGACATCGTATCTCAACCAAGCCTCTGTTTCAGGACATCTCGGGCGGCATGCCTTCTCCAGAATGGGAAAACTCAAGGCTGCGGCGTGGCTGGCTGATCAAGAACAGAGATATCGTACTGTACTCTATGTTGCCGATTCACCCGTCAATAGTCCCTGGACGCAAACCTGCATTCGACAGGTAGGCATTGTTTATCAATTCAGAACACGTGGCTCACGCTTCTAGGCGGATTTCGTTATGGTCGTTGGTTTGGGAGATGACCCGAGCATCGGGGAATATGAACGCCTCTTACTCTCTATGAAGACTACTGCCCGGAAGGAGCTTGTGCTGCTCCATCCAGAACGATCAGTTGCCCCTGGATCAACAAGAGAGTGGCTCAAGGTCAGTACGTCGGAGATGTCAAACCCTCTCACGTAACGTATCATACAGAATCGACCGTGGGTTCATCAACACATCCATGTTGAGCTTCCAGTGGGTGCTTTATCCCCATGTGTCACAAAATGTTAGTAATCGAAATAACTAGGGTCTTGTCTTGCCTCTGGCCAAGGCATCGCCCCCACAAGACCCCCAAGCGGTCGTTGCATTTAAAAACCTGAAGGACAAAGTGCAGAGTGGCATTCAGAAGTACAGAGGAGTGCGAGCACATGCACGGCCTCAACGTCACCCCATGGTCAACGATTTTTCGCGACTAGCCAGGAGGCTCTGTGGTAAGTCAGTCGGAGTTGTGCTTGGGGGTGGTGGTGCGCGTGGGTTGTCACACATCGTGAGTGAACGTTTTATCATCTCCATGGAGATGCCAATTTTGACTTCCTCGTGCCTCAGGGTGTTATCCGGGCCTTAGAGGAACGAGGCATACCCATCGACCACATTGCCGGAACAAGTATAGGATCTTTTATTGCTGGCCTATATGCACGCGACTGTGACATAATCCTCAGTGCAAGTCGGACAAAACAATTTAGCAGCCGAATGAGTAATATCTGGAGAATGCTATCCGATGTCACTTATCCGCTGGTGGCATACACGACGGTAGGCGTTCTTATATTGATATCGAGATCCTTAATAATCCTTTGAGCAGGGGCACGAGTTTAATCGCACGATCTATAAGGTAACCACTTGCACTACTCCACGAAGCCATGCTAAGTGATCTCAGGCTTTCTACGATCTTCATATTGAGGACATGTGGCTGCCATACTATTGCAACACGACCAATATTATCACGTCGCGTATGGAGATACATGAAACCGGTTATGCATGGAGATTTATCCGTATGTCATCTCACCCCGTGTATGCTATCACTCATGCCATTGTTTTACTAGGTGCGTCCATGACCCTGGTCGGCTTGTTACCCCCATTGTGTGACAATGGCAGCATACTCGTTGATGGCGGCTATCGTAAGTTTTCCGCCATGTTCTTCGTCGTGCTGAGCTGACTCAGTTTGTCGTGGCTAGTTGACAACCTACCTGTAAGTGACAAGAATCGCTCTCCTAGTCTCCCAAGTGAACCTTTCCCCAGGTATCGACCATGTTCTCCATGGGAGCGAATGCTGTCATCGCCGTAGACGTTGGTTCCGTAAGTCACCTTCTCACGTTGCAATTCCAACCTCGTAACCTCGTCCACTCGCGCAAGATTGACGACAACTCGCCTCGAAACTTTGGCGATTCCTTGTCGGGTTGGTGGCTTGTCCTGAATAGATGGAATCCGTTCTCGACCATGCGCAACATACCGACGATACCTGAGATACAGAGTCGACTCGCATAGTGGGTTTTGTTTTTCTTCATGCTCTCTTACCCTGCGATGAACATGCCTTGCCGTCTTTTTTTTTTTTTTTTTCCGTTTCCGCTTCAGTGTGTCAAGCGTTCGGACGCTTGAAGAAGCCAAGGTGACTCGTGGATGTTTGTACATGCAGATGCCGGTCCAGGAGGTGAGCCAAGCATTTTTGTCAGGCAGAGTTGACGATATATAACCATTCACAGTACGGCACCCTTCAGTTCAGCAAGTGCGACGAAATCGAGAAGAAGGGGTATCGGGCGACAGTCGAGATACTGGATCGTTGGGAAGATGAAGGGAAGCTGCCTAGTTTGACTATTGATGGACCCAACGCAGTGAAGGGTAAAGCTGCGAGGAAAGGAAGGAGTGCGAGACGCAATTCGGTATAACCACGTCTGTCTTTGGGGTTTTATACTTTCTTCGCATCATCACATGTAGTCTGTATTGCATTGTCTAACTTTTAAGAGACTGTATTTGATTTCAAGATGATATATATCTACGTAGTTGGGGAGAAACACTAGGTGACACATGCTGGGTGAAATTGGAACATACAATGTTTCTGTCGAGGCGCTATCTGTGGTGTAAGGATGCAGGCGAGAGCTTTCAAGTGCGGACAGTATATGCAACAAGAGCAAAATCGTGGATAAGGCACAAAATGCAATCGCTTTCGATGGCGGAACAACGGGAAATAAATAGAGTGAACAATTAATCAATAATAACGGATATACTGCAGAGGACTGCACACATCGATGTGCAGGCTGAGGTGGGGTGGGAAGACACAAGCGATGGCAACGAGTGCATGATGATACACAAACTGGAGCAAGCACATCAAGGGGCTGATTCAGCGTGTCAGCGGAGAAGTCTACCATGTGAACAACAAACACGCACCTACACGTCTAGTGGACAACATGCTGATGGAAACTCAGCAACAAGAGCGCATCCTCGACTTTTACACCAGAGGTCATGGCGTTCATCCCCAAGTCATAATCGCTAGGACTCCTGACGGGCGCCATTCCAACGACTTTTCTGAATTCTTGGAATGCGGACGACTCGACGAGGCCCACATCCACGGGCTCCATTCCGTCATGGACAGGAAGATGCGCTCTTGACCGTTTGTTTGGAGGTGGGGATGACGAAATGTCAGTGAAGGGGGTCACAGCCTCCTGATACTCCTCCTCGCTCCGTTCATCCATTTCTTGATCCATGATATCCTCGTAGACGAGGTCCATGGCGTCGTCGTCGTCATAGACAGAGGAACCAGATGAGACATCATGTTCGTGGGGATTGGCACTTCGAGCAGAAACTCCCAGACGCTTTCCGCGCTTGCGAGCATTCTGGCGAATATTGCGGAACCAGTTTGTCACCTTGCCAATATCCCTAGAGAATAGAATAATTAGCGACTCGTTCTGAGATCGTTACTGGAGTATACACTCACATGCCAATCTCTAATGCCAACGCATTTCGCTCTTCTATTGAAGGCGTCAACGTCCGATGGAGCAGCTTCTTCAGCGCATCAAGCTGATAAGGCTCCGGACGAGACCGCCGAGGACGTAAAAGTCCATCTTCGGCCCTGGCGCCCTCACTACTGTTATCGTAGTGTCTACCTTCATCAATATGAAGGTCTCTCGGATCCCGAACGTAGGGTAGAATATTTCTCCGTACTCGCGGAGAAGACACCCGAGAATTTAATGAAGGAGGCAGTGATGTTCTACTCCGAGGGGTAGAAACTTGTCGGTGATCGTCAACCCCGGTAGACGAGCGTTTTAATGACGCAGGGCGAGAATCGTGTTCAGGGATCATTAATGAAGGGTGGTGAGATCGAGGTGGGAGAGGAGGGTGAGGCAAGTGTAATGATAACAGGCCATCACCAGTACCAGAGGGTTGTCGCTGCGCCGGATGTGCGGAAACATCCGAGGTAGAAGAAGACTCTTCCCTGTGCTTCTTTGCTTGACTGCGTTGGTTCTGAAACCAGTTGGTCACACTTTGCAGACGCCTGGGTGAGCACGTGAGCAACGCGAACAAGGGTGCCATGAACACGAGGACATACATGCCAATTCTGTCGGCAAGTTCTTGTCTCTCGTCTCGGGAGGGATGGTCATTGATGGCGTAAAGACGGCGGAGTTCTTCTGCTTGTTCTGGGGATGTGCGCATCCGTGCCACCTCGTTGCGACCCCTCCGGGACGGAAGACCATCGTTCTCGGACACGAAACGGCTGTCCGTATCAGGCAGCGTGCGGTCCGAGTCAGCATTATGTAATGGATGCACAGCCCCAGTCTCGGGATCATGCCCACGATGGTGGGATAATATGATACGATCCTGACCAAAAAACTCGGAGGGACCGACGAAAAAGGAGCTCTCAAGAGCAGCTTCCTGTGTACTGTTTTGGCTGTGAGACATACTAACATGGGGGTCGGCGAGAATGTGGTCATTGAGATGCAAATCCTTTTGCCTGGATCTGCGAGTGGATGAGGTATGAGTACGAGGACGTGATGAGTGGGACGGGGGCTGTGTTGCGGGGACGGGGAGAGTAGAATTAAGGAGGTTTGCTATTGACGGGAGATTGGACGGGAGTGGTTGCTTGGATGATTTTACCGGTGGTTCAGGATTATTTGCAGCGGGGGTTGAATGTTCGGCCGGGGTTGCCCTGTTTCGCTTCTTGGTAGAGGCTCGCTTGTTTTGGAACCAGGCATTGACGGTCTTGGTCTCCCTGGATCGATGGCGACGATGAGAGTCGACGAATGGACCATGGATTGATAAATGGCCTAAAGAGGGAACTTACATTCCAAGCTTCTTAGCGAGCTCCGTGCGCTCGTCTAAACCAGGGTGCTCATTTCTGTCGAAGAGTTCGTTGAGGGCGGCTAGCTGGACTGGACTATGGCGATGACGGGGTTTCTTGGAGGAGGAAGTCTTGTCTAAGTTGTCTAGGTCATGTGGTTTGTCAGACCGTCTGCCAGATGGCGGCTTTTCGTCGACGGACAGTCTGTCGTCGTCACCATCGTATGTAGTGCTGTGGAGGGGAGGAGATGGGGGGGACCCGTGATGAGTGGACTTTTGTGCAGAGAGAGGCGGGGAAGAGATTTGAAGCCGGTCCATGGAGTGGTCTGAGGAGAAGAGGAAAGTCAAGCTTGCGACATGACAAAGGCTCTGTATATCGAGCTCTGGCAATATTCCATATCGGCACCTTTTTTAAACAACTCTGTGCTAATGGCCCAATATTCACACGCTCACTGATCAACCGAGGTGTGTATCCAACAACCAGGGGGGGTAGGCTTTTCTCACCGGTCCTGCTCAGTACACCCGGTCCTACAGAACAGCCCGACCGCAGCGCT
>JBBPRD010000398.1:0-13801 GCA_038092855.1 Boletus piedmontensis
GGGTAGTCCCTTCTTTAGCTTCCTGCTGAGAAGTCCAGCCCTACCCTGGCAACGAGAGTATGAGATTGTCCAAGGAGGAAAGCCATTGACATCCTAGTAGATTGTGATGGCACTTACCCTGATACATCATTCCCTCTACTACACTTGTAGTCAGTCACTGATTCCCGATTCCTGATAGGGTATCAGTAATGGTGCCCTGTGGCACCAGTTCCCAACTCCCAGATGATTACAATTCAAAAACACTTGATAATGGACATCTCAAACACAATTTTAAATGTATTGGGTCCAACACAACATTCAGTTTTAGCATAACATGAAACCTTGAAAGGGATGTACATCAGGAAAACAGAAATGTGGTGATAGCAGATGCCATAAATATATTGTCACTGTTGTCACATGTTGTCAGTAATCAGACATTGCTGATGCCCAGTAGAAAGTGGCTATGTTGAGAGCAGTTCAGGTATGTCTGGAGATGTTATTTCAGTTGGTACATACAAGATCATGATGTAGCACAATTCACCAATAAAATGGGAGTGCAGTGCATGCTGACACATTATGCTGTCTGACTGTAAATTGTTATGATTCTCTTTTTCTTCTATGATTCCTCTTTTTCTTCATTCACTCAGTTCCTTTGCCACATCTCAACCTATGCAAACCTTTGTCATCTGTGTGGTCATACAATTAAACACTCCTACGACCCATTTACAGTATTACTTCTGCGACACACATTCTTCTATTTGTTCTATACTTTTCTATTGCATTCCATGCACATTTGCTGATTAAGTGTTCTACCAAGTTCTATGAACATCTTCAGCTTAGTCAGCATCATGTTTCCAGTTCTATATGTTATGTTTTATTCTTTGTATAGACTACATTCAAATGGACTTGGGTACTTCCATATTATGTAACCCTGAGTAGATAACCTTCATATTGGTGCATCTATACCTCAGTCATGAACTCTGTCTCGTACTGAGGTGAGATCAGCCCATTCATACCTTATGCTTTGTACTTATATCCTGTAGTATACTTCTACAGGTTATGAGCCCTGTTCTGGTGCTATAACAGATCACACATATATCTTTGTGTTAATCGTGCATATATTCAATGAGATGTCTACTACTATATCTGAGGAGGTTAAGCTTCTGAAGCTTGATGTATCTGGCAAGGAATGGACCACCTGGAAGGTCCATCTACAACTTGCTGCAGGAAGTCAAGGACTTGGCAGTTATCTTGATGGCAGCAAGAGAAAGCCCATTGATCCAGTGGCTGGCAAACCAGCTGATGGACAGTGACAATCTCTCTTCAGAGCAAGTTGGTCAAGGATTATGAGAAGGATCTTGCGACCTCAACTGAGAAAGACATGAAGGTGTGACATATGATTGCAAATACTCTCCCAAATTCCCTATTCATCCATCTTGTGGGCAAAGACTCTGCCCACAGCTATTTCACAACTCTCCAAAGTCTCTTTGAGAAATGGTCCCTTGTGGTCAGTGCTGAGATATGTCATCAACTTGGAGAATGTAAGCTAAAGGATGGAGGAGATGCACATGTGCATGTAGAGAAGATTATAGTGCTGCATGAGGACTTAGCCTCTATTGGATGCCCAGTATTGGACAAAAACCTTTTTAACATTGTGTATGTGTCACTTCCATGTTCCTACAACCCTGGCCTTGCAGCCCTCTCCTTGACGATGTATCCACAAAGCAAATCCATTACATCAGACGATCTGATGGAAATCATTCTGGAGGAATATGATAGACTTACATTGCAAGACAGTGGAAAGGGGAAGAAGTCCTCTGGGGGTAAAGATGTGGCATTTGGTGCTGACACTTCATCCAAAAAGGGGAGGTGGAAGGGAAAGCATTTCAATGGTGACTGCAATAACTATGGTTGGTTGGGACACAAGGAATGCGATTGCTGGGAGGAAGGTGATGGAAAGGCTGGTCAGGCCCTGAAAACTTGGAAATCACACAGAAAGAAACCTAAAGATGATAAAAAGTTGAAGGCTTCAGCGAATGTGACCACAACAGATAAACCTGATAGCACTTGGTTCATTGCATCTAATGGTAATTTACCTTCCCTTGAACCTGTCAATATGTTTCTGGCTTGAAACAGAAACGATGATACCCCAGAACTCTATAATAGCAGTGCCTTACAGTATCTTTCCCCATGTTATGATCATTTTGTGAACTTTGTCTCTATTCCACCCAAACCTATATGAGGTGCAGATAATGGAACTTTCAATGCCATCAGATAAGGGGACTTACCTATCTATCTTCATAATGGGGATTCTTGGACACAACTTGTCTTGAGGGACATTCTCTATGCACCAAGCATGCAGGTAACACTTGTGTCTATAAGCTGTCTCACTGAAACAGGCTACCAAGCAGTCTTCAATGGCACTGTATGCCAGATCTATTACAATATCTATTTTTCTTTTCTTTTCTTTTTCTTTTCTCATGGTCACGTGACATGTCATGTGATGAACCCCTAAGTTAACAGATCACAAGGTAAGATCACATGATGTTCTGACTCAGAGTAATGTGGCTGCTGTGTGCCCTTCTCTGCAGAATGGCTCTGCTGGGATCTGCTGTGCAATCTCTGGACATGTGTATTTAATCTCTGTCAACCCTGAAGACCCTGAGGGTTCTTTTTCCCACATTCATCTCAGTGCACTTCTCTTCCATTTCTGATCTTCTTAGAAGCCACACTGCTTACATGATTATTTAATTACCATCTTTACTATATCCACATCTGTAATTACTCTCTCATGGCCTGTTGGTCTGTGTGCATCCTGTTGTAGTATAAGTAGTAGTCAATAAACACCACAAGAACTTCAGTCAAGTTCTTGTCAGGATTCCCCTACTCTATTGCTTGTCTCTAAGTCAGTATCTAGTAGTAATGACCTAGTCATTATTTGGTGAGGATTGCCAACATTAGAACTTGACTATTCTCCACTACCTCATTACCATCTTTTATCACCTTTCCACATTCCACATTTCCTACACCAGTCTCCCTCAGGACAGAACTGAGTCAGTAGAATACCAAGCAAATATTCATCTATACGGTCGTCCACCATCAATAAGGATAAAGTTGCTACCAGGCATAGTGCACGAGCCCCCATTGTCAGTTGAGTATCTAACCATCTGTACCTTTGTCGATGCTACACGAAGCAGGTTCATGTGATTGCCTGTGACATCATGTGCAGAGCATTAACCTTCTCTTCCTGCTGTGAAGGTGTGCTCACTGTGTTTCATACATGATAAGTGAGCTGTTGCCTTATATGTTCTGTTCAGTGGAGTGAGCTTGTCCTCCCAAACCAAGTTTTTTTTCTTTTAGCATGACTATATGTGAGCTGGTTCAGCAGAAGTAGCCAAAACCCTCCTTATGTTTATCAACTCCAAAATCCAACCTTGGGCAGATGGTAGCCCCTATGACGACTTTTTACGTAACTGGTCAATGGACCTTTCCAAAACTATTCTCTCTCCATGCTACTCTCATGTCCTCTGCCCCTCTCATCTCCTACGTTGCCCTTCCCATATCCCTAAAACCCTAATCAAACATAATGGAGGACGACTGCCTCAACTAGCTCAAAACCCTCATCGTATCCCTCCAAGGAGAGCTCTAAACACTCAGGGAATGAGGAGAAGCACCTGCTGCCACCACCTCCAAAACCAAAATATCTAAGAAAGTGAAAGTAGTTCCTGACCCAGGAATGTATGATGGATCCTACAATAAGTTCAAGGATTGGTGGACCAAGATGTCTCTTTATCTTGTCATCAATGAGAAAGGATTCCCTTCCAACAAGGAAAAAGCAATAGCTGTTCTCACCTGTCTTGGCATCAAAGATGGGCAAGATAAGAATGGTGCCACTATGTGGGTATGCATCCAACTCCGAAACCTTATGAAAGGATCACATCATGGATAGCCTAAAATGGCCATACTAGAGAAAACCCTAACAGATAGGTTTAGATCTGGCAATGGCGAAGATATGGCCAGGCAGAGGCTGCAATGTTTTGAACAAGGGAGCCACTGAATTGAAACCTTTCTCATGGAATGGTTGGCCCTGTATGAAGAAGCAGCAGTTGGTGATGCCTTCAGATGCTATCTCCTTGAGAAAAATGTCTGTCACAACATAATGGAACAAATCTTCTTCACCAATGGGAGGAAGATAACTGTTGTCAACTACATAAGAATCATCAAGGACCAAGGAAACCTCATGGAGGCCTTCACTTTAAGGGGCAGCAACCAGGGGCACATCTGGAATAATAATGCATGTAACCAAGGACAAGCCAGCTCTTCCTGAGAAGGAGCTACAAGAACATACAGTGGCCAAGGTGAGCTGATGGACATTGGCAAGGTGTGCAAAGGAAGGTGCTTCAACTGTGATGGCCCTCACTTCACCAAAGACTGCACCAAACCCAAGAAGGAGTGTAAAGAATGTTATTTCCTTGGGGGAGGGCAATCCCAAGGTTGCAGCCAACATCGCAAGGTCCACCAGACTTGAACTGGCAAGGAAGAAGATGATTCAGGATCTGACCATGACGAAAGAAACATGGCAAGAATGGATCAACCAGAATCAGATTCAGTAAAGAAGGGACATGCTGTCCACCAGATGTATAGGAACGATTTCGAGGCCATGAAGGCCTATTTTGCAGATGTACTAGACTCAGAACAGAAGGGAAAAGGCAAAGCTGTGTGATCAATCCAGGTAATCATGTGGCCATGGACCTTAATACAATCAATTCTTTTAGTATACTTAGCATTGAATATGGTGAAGAAGAACACAAGTTTTTCAACACCCGGGATAGGACATTCTCTCCCACATCATCTACCTTATCTATAGAAAACAAATCAGGGCCTGAGGTTTCTCAGCTCAGCAGGCATATACCTGTGCTTAATTCCAATAATAAAAAAGAAAAAAATATTATGTCATCTTCTATTTATGAAACCCTGGAACAAATCCTCATCAGATCTCTATACCCATGCCAAGAGATCAACTTGGATATCAAGGTCTCCACTTCAACCTCCAAGTATACAATGAACAAAGCAAAGGCTCTCCTTGACTCAGGAGCAAATGGCGTATTCCTAGATCAAGTATAGGCACAAGCAAAGAAATTCCCCTTGACTAAGCTGGCAATATCCATACCTGTGTTCAACATGGATGGAACTAAGAATTCTGCCAGAAATATCACACATATTGTGGAGTTAATTATTAACTACAATGGTCAGAGAAAAGATTACAGCTGAAGTTACCAACCTCAGCAAAAACCCTATTATCTTGGGCTACACATGGCTTTCAAAGCATAACCCTGAGATTGATTGGCAGACAGGCACTGTCAAACTCACACATTGCCCTTGTACCTGTTATTTATTATCCAACTGTCCTGTGTTTCTTCAAACCTTAGAAGAAAAGGAACTTAACGACATGCCATTCATTTATCAATGAATCAAAGCACAGGAGGTAGAACCTCCTAAACCAAAAGAGAAAACAATGGAAGAAATGATTTCTCCTCAGTACCATAAATATTTAAAAGTCTTCAGCAAACAAGTCTTGGAATGAATGCCCAAATGAAGCCTGGGATCATGGGATAGATACAAAGGAAGGATTCAAACCCTGAAAAGGTAAGATCTACCCTCTCTTAGAAACTGAACGCCTCGAGGTAGATGCCTTCATCAATGAACAATTACGAAAAGGGTATATCTGACCTTCCAAATCCCCACAAACATTACTGGTGTTCTTCATTCCCAAGAAAGATAGCAAGAAGTGAATAGTACAGGACTACCGATATCTAAACAAGTGGACAGTCAAAAATAATTACCCACTCCCTCTTATCTCCCAACTCGTTGACCAACTAAAAGGAGCTAAATTATTTACCAAAATGGACTTACGGTGGGGTTACAACAATATTTGCATGAAAAAGGGCGACAAATGGAAAGCAGCCTTTGTTTGCCATAGAGGATCCTTTGAACCCCTTGTAATATTCTTTGGACTATGTAACTCCCTCACTACATTACAAAATATGATGAACAATATCTTTACTGACATGCAAGTGGTAGTTGTAGTATATATTGACAACATCCTCATATTCACTAAAATGGACAATCAAAAGGGACATGATGCAGTTGTTATGGAAGTACTTTGCAGGCTCGAAGAAAACAATTTATTTATCAGACCTGAAAAGTGCAACTTCTCGGTCAAAGAAGTCGACTTTCTCAGAATGATTGTAACCTCAGAGGGTATTAAAATGGATCCCTCTAAGGTGAAAGCTATTATGGAATGGCCCATGCCCACTAACATTAAGGGAGTACAAAGATTCCAAGGATTGGCCAACTTTTATTGTTGCTTCATTAAAGATTATGCTCAAGTGGCTAGACCACTCAATGACTTGACGAAAAAGGACTTGTTATGATACATACTTTTCATTTTCTTTATTTTCATATTCCCACAATCACATGACTTGTCACGTGATGATTACAATATCTAATGGACTACAAGTTATGGATCATGTGACATTCTGACTCAGAGTAATGAGGCTGCTGTATGCCCTTCTCTGTAGAATGGCTCCACTGGGATCTGCTGTGTGATCTCCAGACACATGTATTTAATCTCCATTGACCCTGAAGACCCTGAGGGTTCTTCTTTCCACATATATATTTAGACATTCCCACGTTCATCTCCATGCACTTCTCTTCCATTTCTGATCTTCTTAGAAGCCGCACCATATACATGTTTACTTAATTTCCATTGATACTTTATCTATTAGAGGTAGTTATGTTCATATGGCATGTTGGTCTGTGCACATCATGTACTAGTATATAAGTAGTGTCAATAAACACCCCAAGAACTTCAGTCAAGTTCTTGTCAGGATTTCCCTACTCATTCTTGTCTCTAAGTTAGTATCTGGTGGTAACAACCTAGTCATTATTTGGTTAGGGTCACCAACAGGACTACCCATGGTGCTGGATGCAAAGAGAACAACACATGTTTGATATGCTTAAGAAAAGTTTCACAACAGCCCCTGTTCTTGCCTACCCTGACAACAATTGCAAATTCAGGGTTGAATGCAATGCTTCAGAATATGCAACAGGTGCCGTTCTATCTATAGAAAGGAAGGGAAATGGCACCCAGTGGCCTTTTTTTCCCACAATATGTCACTGGAACAACATAATTATTCTATTGCCGACAAAGAAATGCTGGCCATCATCACCACTTTAGAACAATGGCGCCATCACCTTGAAGGCACCAAGTTCCAGTTTGAGGTCTGGACTAATCATGCAAACCTCCAATACTTTATGAAGTCCTAGAACCTGAACCAGCATCAGGCCCATTGGGCACAATATTTATCCAGATTCGATTACCTCCTAGTATATAAACCAGGAACTTCCATGGGAAAAGCTGATGCTCTTAGCCAAAGAGAAGATCATGCTATTGGCATTAAGAACAATAACAAAGATGTCCTTTTCATTCCCCCTGAATGAGTACAATGTATGGAGGCCACCAATGTTAAAGGAGAAAAAGAAAAGATACTTGCACGCGTTAGGAACATGCAAATACATGGCAGCCTAGAAGGCGATTTGACAAGGTACACAGTGGATAAAACCAGCCTCATAACCATAAAAGGAAAAATCTACATACCTGAGAACAGATAGGATCTCCATCAGGATATTATTTTATTATACCACAACTCCACCTTGGCAGGACACGGTGGGGCAGACAAAACAACAGAGCTGGTCTCACATTATTATTACTGGGACAAATTATGGGCCCAGATTAAAGATTATTATTCCCAATGTGAATGTTGTGCTTGAATGAAACTGTCCAACACACAGCCTGGCAGTTTATTAAAACCAAACCCTATCCCAGGAGGCCCATGGCAGGACATCTCCACAGATTTCATCACAGATTTGCCCATTTCCAAAGGTTTTGACTCGATCTTAGTGGTTGTTGATCAATTCTCTAAAGAAGCTGTATTTATTCCCATGACTAAAACTATTACATCTCTTGGAACAGCTAAACCCTACTGAGACCATGTATGGAAGCATCATGGTCTTCCAAACTCTATCTTATCTGACCATGGCCCCCAGTTTGCCACTCAAGTAATGAAAGATCTGGGAAAAAATGTTGAAGATTAAATTACACATGTCGACTGCCTTCCACCCTCAAACAGATGGACAAATGGACAGGGTCTACCATGACCTTCAACAATATTTATACCTCTTCTGCACTGAGGAACAAACACATTGGAGCAAATGGCTAAGCCTTGCCCAATTTAATTATAACAATAGGATGCATTCAGCAATGGGCAAGTTCCCATTCTCTCTCACAAGGTCATATGCTCCATGCATGGGAATCAAACCCACATTCACTAAAGCTCCCACAGCCATGTCCTTTGCCAAGGATTTTGAGCAAGTCTTGAAGGAGACACGAGAAAACCTAGAAAAATCCCAAAAACAGATGAAAACTCAGGCGGATAAGCACTGTTCTGAGGTAACTTATTCTATCAGACAAAAGGTTTGGTTGTCAACCACACACTTGAGCTTATGTCAAACACAGTAATTAGCAAAACTCACAGAATGATGGCTGGGTCCATATGAAATCACTAAACTTATTGGAATGAACATGGTCAAGCTTAAACTCCCACATTCTATGACTATTCACCCTGTTATCAATGTTTCCAGGGTCAAACCATATAAGGAAAGGTTACTGGGCCAATGGGCAGATAAACCAGGACCTGTGGTAGTGATAGAGGAAGGTGATGAGGAATATAAAATTGACTTTATTGTCGACTCCCATTTGAAATGGGGTAATATTGAATATTTAATCCATTGGAAGAGTTACTCAGATGAAGATTGTACCTGGGAACCCACAGGACATTTGAAATTGGCTAAAGAAGCCATCATGGACTTTTATGCTTTGCACCCAAATGTGCCATGAAAGCTGTGAATGGCACAATCAGCCTTTAATTCTTTATTTAAACCTTACAAAAACCTTACCTCCTCTTCAGGATCTTGTTGGAGTCACCTGGAAGTCAACCCATAGAAGGGAGGTAATGTTACGATATCTATTGTTCTTTTCTTTTCTTTTTCTTTTCTCATGGTCATGTGACATGTCATGTGATGAACCCCTAAGTTAATGGATCATGAGGTAAGATCATGTGACATTCTGACTCAGAGTAATGCAGCTGCTGTGTGCCCTTCTCTGCAGAATGGCTCTGCTGGGATCTGCTGTGTGATCTCCAGACATGTGTATTTAATCTCCATTGACCCTGAAGACCCTGAGGGTTCTTTTTCCCATGTTCATCTCCATGCGCTTCTCTTCCATTTCTGATATTCTTAGAAGCCACACTACTTACACAATTATTTAATTACTATCTTTACTATACCCACATCTGTAATTACTCTCTCATGGCCTGTTGGTCTGTGTGCATCCTATTGTAGTATAAGTAGTAGTCAATAAACACTGCAAGAACTTCAGTCAAGTTCTTGTTAGGATTTCCCTACTCTATTGCTTGTCTCTAAGTCAGTATCTGGTAGTAATGACCTAGTCATTATTTGGTTAGGGTCGCCAACAAGATCTTTGATGCCAAGCGTTCTCTTATAGGCCAGGTTAAGGTTGCAAACGGTCTATACAAAGCAAAATCTGCTTATTTAGCAACTATGACAGCCACACAGAGTGACGGGCAACTTACCATGGAAGATCTACATGCTTGCTTGTCCCATATCAGAGTTGGGATAATTCATGAGATGTTGGCGAGGGGGATGATCACTGGTGTTACACTAGATCCAAACCACAGTACTATGGATCAGTGTGCTTCATGTAAGTATGGGAAGCAACTCGAAAGCCTATTGGGAAGGTCTGTGAGCCCAGTCGTTTAGAGAAACTTAGTGATGAAATCCATACTGATGTCTAGGGACCTTTACCTGTCCAAACTCCTGGAAAACGGAGCTATTACAGCTCTTTCACTGATAATCATACACACTATATGCATGTTAGCCTCATGATGATGAAATCTGACACATTCCAGGCTTATCAATGGTTCGAGTCTTGGTTGCAGACACAATATGGAGTTTCCATGAAGCAGCTCCATTCTGATCATGGGGGGAATACCTATCTGATGAATTCACTTGTCACTTGAAGTCAAAGGGTACCGAGTGAAAGCTGACTACTCATAACACACCTGAACACAATGGTGTTGCAGAACATCTCAACTAGACTCTTGTGGAATGTGTGTGTACAATTTTGCACAATAGTGGTTTGCTGAAGAATTTGTGGGGGGAGACACTTCTTCATGTTGTCTGGGTCAAAAACAGGTCAGCCACCAGGGTGCTTGACAGGAAAACACTGTACAAGATGCTGTACAAAAAAAAGCCTAATCTGGGTGACTTGCCACGATGGGGGGCAAAGTGCTGGGTTCTTGATTGGTCTGGATCAAAGCTTGACAACCAATCCCATAAAGGCCACTGGATTGGGTTTGATGCTGAGTCTATAGCACATTGCATCTACCTGCCAGATTAATGTGTGGTGGTCATTGAGCAAAATGTTACCTTTTAGAAAATCAGCAGAATGTCCTCTACTCGTCTGGGGAGTGAGGATATTCAGCAGACACCACCCATAGAACTCACCAAACCAGATGTTGTACCTCATGTTGCACCTGCTCCCTTGATGCCTACCTTGGAGGCTTTAGATGATACCAATCCTGATTCACCTAGTGGTCCTGAGTTACAATGCTCAAGTCATTTGTGGAAGGACTCACCATATATCAAGCTCTTGAAGGCTGGTGTTGGGACACACAATGGCCATGAGAGTGGTACCCTTTTGCCAAAGGGAATTTGTGAGATGGTGGTGAAGGCCATTGAGGGAGAGAAGGCATTGTTGGTGTGGAAACTAGACGGCAAAGATGTGGTGTTTGCATTACTTGCAGAGACTAAAGTGGCTGAGGGTCTAGAGCTGGTGACAGTTGATAAAGCCAAGATGTGACCAGATTGGCCATGGTGGGAGAAGGCAATCAACACCAAATTGAAGAGTCTTGCAGATGCATACACTTGGAACATGGTTGAGTGACCTAGTAAGGGCACTAATGTCATCAGTTGCAAGTGAGTCTTCAAAATAAAGAAGAACACAGTGGGGGAAATTGACAAGTATAAGGCATATCTCGTGTTAGATGTTATAATCTTCTTGTTCACTTGGCCATCACATCTATCACACATCTTGTAGCATGTTTGTTGACCATCTTACATAATCTTGTAGTGCTAGAACACATGTTGTCTGGTCAATGTTTTTCCTCAGCATTCTCACACCATCCATGTGCACTGAGTTAATTCATTTAGGTCCAAACAGGTTATGAGCCCTGGGTTCTGACCAGGCAGAACCTGAATCTACAAGATCTAGATTTTGAACACTCACTCAGGACCATGGAGATTAATAATTTAACCATGGGAAAGTATGACCACATTTGTAAGTTAACGGGGCTGAGAACTATGCACAGTGGTGTCAACAAATGATGTTAGCCCTTAAGGGAAGAACATCTATGGAACCACTGCAGCAACAGCTCAGATATGCTCAATCTCGCAGAGCTTGCCATTGATAAACCCACACCGGCAAATCCAGCCCTGTCACAGATGAAGAAAAGGTGAAAATTCTTGACTGGTTAGCCAAGGATGCACAAGCCAAGGCATTAATCAATTGAAAGATCTCCACAATCATTTCAAACTAACTCAATGAAAGCCAAACTGCACACAAACAGTGGGATATCCTCTCAGAACACTACTCACAGAATGTTCTCCTCTCCCAGTATGAACTTCGTGCATGAGTAAGATTGGAGAAACTCAAAGATGTGGATGATGCTACTCAATACCTTGGCATCTTTGAAGATGCTTGTTGAAGATTTATTCAAATGGGAATTACCTATTCAAACAATGAAGCCATCTTCAATCTGTTACAGGGTCTCCCGGAGGGTGTTGAATGGCAAATTTTTAAAGAGTTCACAATGAACAGAATGTCCATCTCCTCCTTGTTCACTACTGCCACAAGCACCACAACACTTTCCACTCTTCTCACCTTCAACGATGTCACCAAGCTGTTCATGGAAAAGGCAAACACCATTATCGGCAGGTGAAAGTTAGCAGGTCCAGGATCCAAGTTTACTAATATAGCAGTCATGCAGGGCACTGGGCCAAACATCAAGTTTAACCCTGTCACCAGGCTCTGCATGCACTGTAACAATCCCAAGGGGATAAAGTGTACCAACGTGCTATATGCAAATCTCCTGCACACTGACAACCATGACCTTGTGCACTGTTACTGGCCCAGCAGAGGCATGGAAAGTAAGACTCCAGCTTGGATTCACAGTAAGAGCCAGAAGCCCAAGACGGCAGCCATAGCCATGGCAACCCCCTCAGACCCCTTCTTATCCATCCCCATAGCCAGCAATGAGTACTGGTGTGAATTGTCCTGTGCCGCAATCACTGAGTTACTTGACAATGATACCACTGATCACAGCTCTTCTTCCTCCCTCATCTCCACCTTGCTTGATTCTGGTACCACCTTGCACCTTGTCACCAGTCTCAAGTACTTCTTAAACTTCAGAATGAAGGACAATCTCGGTGTCCAGACAGCAAACCACAGTATGCTGCACACAACTGGCAGAGGAATGTGCATTGCTGAGCTTGTTCTCAGTGGTGAGAAGTATCAGATCACACTATATGAATGTCTCCATGTTCTGGGGGTGCTCATTAACCTACTCTCAGTTGGTCACATGCTGGAGAAGGGTTGGGATTGTGAGTTCAAGGGATCACATGGTGGCAGTGGAGTTCATTGTCAGCTTTCTTACAATGGTAAAGTCCTGGGCAGCCTGCCCTTGGTAGGGAAATTATACCATGTTGACCTATGGTTCATTCACCCCAGTGAGCTTGTCTCATGCATGCTGTGGGTGAAGGAAATCTCTGCCATGGCGAGACCTGGTGCTACACTGGATCTGTGGCATGCACAGATGGGTCACCTAAGTGATGACTTGGTCAAGTGCTTACTGTTGATTGTAATGGGAGTAAACATTAACCATTCCACTCCACTCTCACAGTGTGAGGCATGTATCATGGCCAAGCATCCACGGAAACTGTACCCCCTTTCCAAATCTCCTCATGCAGAACACATGCCAGACTTAATCCATTCTGATCTCTGTGGACCTTTCCCTGTCTGTACCCCACATGCAAAACTCTATTTTGTTGTGTTCCTGGATGACCACACCCACTTGCTTAACGTTCAACTGCTGGCTACCAAGGATCAGGCACTGGACATGTGGTGGATTGTCAAAAGCCTGTGGGAGAACCATACAGAGCGCAAAGTCAAGGTATTTCACTCCAACAATGGTGGGGAATTTATCAGCACAGAATTTATAAAGGCTTTGAAGGAGGCAGGAATTGAACAGCAGCTAGTGGCACCTTATGCCCACCAACAAAATGGCAAGGCTGAATGGGTGATGCGCACCCTCGAGGGCCGCTTGCTCACTATGCTGGAAGCTACTGGATTGCCCTCTACCCTCTAGGATGAGGCCATGCTTATCACTGCCTACTTATGGAACTGCACCAAGTCTGCTGCTTTACCACCTGGGATGATGCCTTATGAGATGGTTAATAACAAAAAACCTGACTTATCCTATCTCCATATCTTTGGGTCATGGTGCTGGGCACACGTTCCCACTGAGCTGCAGAGTAAACTTGGCCTGAAATTGCATCAGGCAATCTTCATGGGTTACCCTGAGGGGGTGAAGGGCTACTGCCCCCATGACACCAGCACCGGTGC
>JBBPRD010000399.1:0-13792 GCA_038092855.1 Boletus piedmontensis
GGTGCCACCGAGTTCGTGAATCCCACGGAGCTCGGAGGGAAACGGATCCAGGACTACCTGGTGGAGATTACTGATGGCGGATTAGATTTCACCTTCGACGCCACAGGGAATGTGCACGTTATGAGGGCGGCGTTGGAAGCCTGTCACAAGGGATGGGGTGTGTCGACTATCATTGGTGTTGCAGCTGCTGGCCAGGAAATCTCTACGAGACCGTAGGTGCCGAGTTTGGGGTCCTTGAGTCATCAGAGCTCATGAGGGTCACCTAGATTCCAGCTGGTTACTGGTCGTACTTGGCGAGGCACGGCGTTCGGTGGAGTGAAAGGTCGCACAGAGTTGCCTGGTCTTGTTGAAGGTAATATCTTGTCTTTGCAATCCATCCGTTCAGATGATACATAACCAGAGGCGACATTATAAGACTATCTCAAAGGCACGCTGAAGATTGACGAATACGTCACTCACCACCGCAAGTTTGAAGAAATCAACGAAGGGTTCCACGATATGCATGTATGTCACATCTACACATGGTCCCAATCGCCACGTCGCTGATAAACTTGTCTAGGGAGGGGATTGCATCCGATGCATCGTTCACATGTCTTGAACATCAATCGTGTAACCAAAGTATATTCATGCACCCGAGAAGCTGTATCCTTAAACTGTTGTCATCGTGGCGAGTCTCTTCGTGAAAAACAATGTACCCCCGAGTCTGTCGATTCGCACTGAAGTATATTTAAATAAAATCATACGGCGTAGGTATTAAGATTACCAGCGTCACAACCGTAAATTTCTCCCTCCGGGAATCCCTTTCCTCCCTGTCACGGCGCCCCAAAGCACGACCAGAGCAGCTGCCACTTCCCTTCGCCTCGTCCCTGTTTTTATCCAGGCGGTCCTCAGGACGCCGACTACCATCATCACAAACGATATGTCTAAGCAGAGCCTCCTGACTATAATCAGCACTGGGGATCTATCCTGGCCACTCCTGAGGAAAAATACAACGAGTCGTTGTAGGAACGAGAGATTCTGAAGCAGGGGTTTCAGAACAAGTGTCCACAGACCCATGTCGTCAACATCCCATTCAAAGACCTGAGAAACAGGTCTCGAGTCTGCGGGACTGCCACGACCGGAAGAGAGGCGCGAAGGGAGAGAAGTGGAGCTTTGAACCTGCGGATTTGACTGAGTTGCGAAGGACGATTCAAGGGTATCGATGCGTTCTGTAAGGGCCGCAAGATGCGCCTGCATATTTTCCATTGCATGCTCTAGTGAAATCGAGACGGCCCGCGAGGGGGGTCTCAGATGTGCCCCAATTGTAGTGTTATGTCGAGAGGTTGCAGGGAAGCTTCTGTAAGAGGGCTCTGCAGACTGAATTTGCGGTGCCAAATCACGAGAAGACGGCGGAGCGGTATGGGAAGGAGATGCGGTTGTACGAGGATCTGCGAATGCAGATGTCGTCTCAAAATTAGGAAGGGGCTGCATTGGAGGTACGCTCGTTCGGCGTGGTGGAGGAGAGGCAAGCGCAAATGGACCTGTAACAGGCGTCTTATACCGTGAGGAAAACGAGATGGAGGAAGGGGGTCGTTGTTGTTGAGAGACATCGCGCATAGCTGGGAGATCGTGACTTTCATCACCTGCTTCCCCGTCATCAACGGCGGCACTGAAGTGCTGGTGGGCTGACGAATGGTGGAAATCATGGATTCCATGGGATGGGGGTATAGCAGGATTGTCTTCAGAAGCTGTTGAAGTAGAAGATGATGACCCCCTCGATCCCGTTCTGGTCAACGTGTCTGGAAGACATGGAATTAGGACATAAAATGGAGGAAATTTCAACAACGTACAACTTGAAACGAGGTTACCGGAATCCCCTCCGTAGGACCGCAATTCTTCTATAAAGTCACTTGCAACCGCCTTATCCGAGTGTTTGCTCAAAGCCTTGCATCAATTCACGTAAGGATACGATGAGGTTGGAAGTAAAGCGTGCTGGGTACCTTTAATAAAGCATCGACATAGAGCCATTTTGCTTCATATGGGTCTAAATCTCGGTGTTTCGCCCAGGCATCCCTTGAAGGGATGAATGACCATTAACACGTGGTTTTGGGAAGGTGGGTGAAGATGCGGGCTGGCATACCATTTCGCTCGTCCCAGCATATCAAATATCCCTGGACGGGAAGCCGTGACATTGCCGACAGTGGCTAGAGCCCGAATAGTGAGCCAAAACTGAGGAAATCTGTGGTAGGAGACGGAACCTTGCTTATAGAGACTGCATGGCAGGAAACAAAGGTATTAGCCTTGGATGTGGGTTCTAGTTAAACGAGATACGAACCTGTACATTGTTAGTTTCTCCTCATAGCCTGTTTGTATGGGACCCGTCTTCGGAAGATCCTGTACGATCTCTACTGCACGGTTGAACTGCACGTCAATAAGCTGGCGCGAGTCCATTCTGGTGCTCCTTTGAGCGTGAACGTGGTTGCTGTAAAAATACAGTAGTCCAATGGCCCGTGATGCTGAGTGAGAGATCGTCAGAGACCGGGTGGAATGGCGTTGCTTAAGTCCAATATTCGTGACCGGACTTGATGCAACGATGTCACATCTGTGACAGCCATCATCAACCCCACAAAGTCTGAGTACCGTAGTTAACTTGGCTTATAACTCCTTACACCAAAGTAGTCGATGAAATCCAACAAAGCTACGGTGTTGTGGTATTAAGCGCGTAACAACAAGGTACATCATCAATACGCCAGACTTTCCAGCCTGTATTGGGGATCGAAGCGCCAAGTGCGGCAAGCAGATCCATTAATGCGAAACTGAGAGGAGCGTCAGCAACCCGCAGCCCAGTATCAGTAAAATTATCGCACCATGTATCATGACGTCCCCGTAGACCACTTGTATTTGAGTGACCCGGGTATCCTCTCTGCCTGCTTGCTCACAACTTTTCCTTCCGAATGTACCTCTTTCAGCACACCAGACGGGTTCCACCTAGATCAAAGCCGACGGACTTACCCCTCCACACTAGTTTTCCCCATGCCTTCCCATGCGCACCTCCGTGTTTGAGGTGCATCTTGGTTACCTGCCAATAACAATTCTCGATTCCCTTCTGGGTCCATCTGATTTGGTGAACCTTTTGACCGACGCCATCGTTGGGATGCCGAGAGAGAACCTGATAAAGGGTCGCGGGTGTGGTCCGGAGAGATGGAGGGAGGGGCGAAGGAAGTAGTTTGAGGAATGCACGGGTGGCTGCTTGATTCATTGTCGAGGCAGACCAAGCTACACTAGCCGCTACAGTAACATAAGATCCACATGTCAAATTTCCCACAGCCACTCATGTCATTCTCCATCGCAAAGCGTCACTTGAGAGCGTTCAGAGCTCTCCTTCAAACCAGACAAGTCGGGACAGATGCTTGTGGAATACCACTGAAACCAACATGGTCGCTCCGAGAGCTCATGTCTTCGTACCCTTCGCCATCCCTACCTCCGGTCACTTTTCAGCGGCTCCACGAGCTCTCCGCTCTCATCCCCCCTACGGAAGGCACACCCGAATATGATGCTACAAAGAAAGAGTTGGATGAACTTGTCAGACTTGTTGAGGCTGTCAAACTTGTCAACGTAGACTGTCCGATGGATAGTTCCATCCCGGATGGGCGCGTTTGGGCGGAGAATACTGGGATCCTTCTGACAAAGGAGCTGCTCGACGAGGATATACATGGGACAAGATTGCTTCACTTCGCCAACCGGACGCTAGAGGGCATGTATGTTGTAGAAACTGATCGGGAGAGATGATGCAGTAGTTGCGGTGTGTTTCATGGCTTTGCAGCAATGATCTTCGTTTAACTTTTCGAAAAGCCACTGGCCACGAAACAGACGTCTTGGGTATATATTACACATTTGCAAGTTGATTATTTGTATTCATCACGCTTCCGTCAATTGGCTGTGTCCACCTGTTGACCCAAAACCATTGGTTCCCCGAAGAGTCTCGTCAAGGTTCTTTCGAAACAATTAGCACCATTCGCGACGACATGCTTGAATCGGGACCGACCTCAACTTCTAAAACCTCCGGAGTGTATATTTTCTCAATGATCAGTTGAGCAATACGGTCGCCCTCTTGCACTGAGGTTTTTGCTTGGTCACGGGCTTACCACTCGAGTATCCAACCCAAACTTACCTTCAAAATCCTGGTCAGAGAGGTTGAAGAGCAAAACAAAGACCGTGCCACGATAGTCTGCGTCGATGACACCAGCGCCAGTATCAATCATGAATTTGGAAGCTGCAAGGCGCGTGCCTTAGACAAGCGCAGACAAAGTTCATTGACACGTACCAAGCCCACTCCGTGGTGCGACACGTCCATATGTACCAAGCGGGACAGCGATGGAAAGCTGGGTATCAATCAATGCCTTTCCACGTGCAGGAATCGTTTTCCTCTCGGCACTTTTATACAGTTCAACGCAGCGTTCCAGGAGGCGAAGGGAATGATATACCTATAGATGTCGTACCCCGCGGCGAGTGGTGACCCACGGGTAGGTAGCTTGGCTTTCTCTGAGAGTCTCTTGATACGAAGTTTGGGTGGAGGTGTATACTGCGCTGAGTCTGACATTTTTCGCTTTTTTAGCTGAGGTTCCACTTCGAGCGCCATGGAGAATTTGGATATAGTCTGGCGATGCATGACGCGACATCATAGTTATTGTCGGACATTGAAAGCGTGTCAACTCCGACCGCTCCCTTATAACAAGTACTCCTGTATTTCTCTTCCTTCCTTCCATGGATCTGTCTCAGCAAGAACTCCCGCTAACAGCCTACTTCACCAGAGGTACCAAGGAGGCCAGATCTCGCGCTGCCACGCACAAGAGGGACCAGCCCACTGAAGATTTGCAGTCAGCGGCTCGCTCTTCAAAGCGCAGGAGGAGTAACCCACAGTGTTCTACCGCGATTCCGTTAGGCAGCTCTGCCGGAAAGTCCGAACCACCACTCACAACCCTGCAGCTGCCCACTCCAGCCACTTCCGCTCGAAAGCGCATGCATGGCGGGCGTCTCGGGGAATTACCAGGCAAAACGCAGTTGTCATCAACTGGTGTCTTATTATCTCCTGCTGAACAAAATTCAGAGATCGGTATTGCGACTCCACGGACATCATCAAGAAGGGTAGTTAAGCCTGTGCATGGCATTGACGATTACTCTCCTTTGGCACGTTCTAATTGCCCCTTGCGTCCCAAGTCAAGTCAAGTCTCTCAAAGATCACCGGACTCGGGTGTATCCCATGCGGCACTCCCGCATGTACAGTTTCCGGCTCGTTCATCTACGGGTCTTCCGTCTCCTCCCGTTGACTTGGGTCGCTCTGACCCCTTTCATGCTCGCACGAAAGCCAGTATCTTTGTGCCAGGGGATGGTGCGTCTGCATTGCACAAGCAGTCGAAGACATTGGATGGTCAATCTTTCGAAGGTCATGTTATACCTATGATTCCTGTTCCATCTTCCCAGAGCCAATACCTTCTCCATCTCGATGCAACACCTAAACGGAAGCGATGTTTCCGAGAAATTGAACTCGTCATTTCTTCTCAGACTCAGGAAGAAAGGGAATTAACGTTGTCAATGTCTCATAAACCCGCTGCTGTGGTAGTTTCTTCTGGAAAGTGAGATCTATCCCAGGGTGTTGTCTGTGTTTCGCTTACAATGCCCAAGACACACCCAATGTAGAAATGCTCAGATCCCTCGTTTCAGTTGTAGCGAGCGAGAAAGTCAGCACGCTTACAAACTTGGTAGAACCTCCGTCGGATCGCCCATTAACTCTTCTGCCGGTCCATCTCGTTCCGTCGCAACGAAGAAAGCGTCGGAGGAGCTTTCACCCGAGTCCTCGAGCCCCTTGCGGTGCAAGATATTGACACCATGCCACTCACCCAGTCGTAAGACTAAGACACCCCGACGATCTGCTCGTCAGGATTCGATTGAGAATATCCCACCTGCACACATAGAAGACTCTCTGACAGAACCTGAATCCGACTCAGATATTATTCAGGTGAGAACGAAAGACAGTTATCTACGCTTGATTGCCCTGACGAGAAATGATTCAGGTTCCGCGTCACTCGCCATTTCCTCGCGACGCATGTCCTTCCGTTCGTCGTGGATTCGCTCAAGGAAACCTTCCTGAGGACGATTCAGCTACAGAAGCAGAGTCCGACACAGAGATCCTTCATTGCATCACTGAGATTGGCAAGCATCAGCCTCGCGACCATGGTTCTAAAGCATCGAGGGAAGATACTCCGCTAGTCATTTCACCGCTTGTTTCTCCTATCAGACCACGCGTTGCTGCCGTGCCTTCGACTACACAATTCTCCGTGCGGGAGGGCGCTGGGTTGGATGTCCCAGGATCACGTGCATCTTATCCATCCACTATGGAACAATTCCAAGCACGCTCGGAATCTTTGCCCTCAGTCGTGCGGAATTTTATTCGCATGTTTTCTGGGGATGAAAGTTATCCTGCAGACTTTCCAGAATCCCTGCGAATTTGAGACATCGAGCGAGAGCACAGATTTCTTCTGCTACAGTGGTTAGCGTGGCAATTACTGGCAGATACTACATGAAGTGCAATACGATCGACTGAGCTATGGACATCATGCCACAATGACGCGTGAACGAGGGACTACCTCCACCTCTCGTATAGCAGGGAGGTTCTTATCCGACCCGATTCTGTCTGCGGCGTCCTCGGAGATCCGGAGTGTTAGTTCTGAGTCGTCGACCCGAGCAGTAAGAGCAGATGCTGTTGCCGCTTTGGTTGCGCTCACACTCTGTTCGACCTCCACCTGTGCGAGCTTATCATCCTCAGTGACTTGGTCTCCAAAGACTTCCCCAAGCTCTTCTAGAGTCTTGTGTGCGGTCTCGGGGTAGACGAACCAAACCACTATAAATGAGAGGATGCAGAAGCCGACCAACAGGAAGTAGTAACCCGCTTTCATGACCTGGAACAGTGGAGGTGTGATGAACGCGATGATGAAGTTGAAGAGCCAGTTGGTGCCTGTGCTCAACGACATGCCTTTGGCGCGTGCGCGGAGGGGGAAAATTTCAGCACCGAGCAGCCAAGGACCAGGTCCCCAGGTAGCCCCGAAGAAGAAAAGATAGAAGCAAACGCCGAAAAAGAGGCCGTCTGCAACGGGGATTCGCTGTGGTCCTTCGGGAAGGCTATCAGCATGGTACTGGAGACCGCCAACAATAGAGAGGGATGCTGCCAGCACGCCGCTTCCGATGAGAAGGATAGCACGGCGACCCCACCGGTCAATGAGGAACATCGCAGGGATAGTGCCGGAACAGTAGATGAGGGCGCAAGCACCGGCGTAGAGGAGGGAGCGGGAAATGCTGAACCCTGCACGAGTCAAGTTGGACGGTAAGAAATACAGGATAGCGTTGATGCCGTTGAGCTGGGCAAACATCTGACAAGTGATGCCGACGATGGAGCGGCGGGTATATTGGCGAAAGATCTGGCGCCAGGTAGCTTGGCCCATTTTGTGCTCAAAGTCGACGGCGGCGGCGATTTCGACGTATGTTGCAACGATGGTTGGATGCCTTGTATCGCCAGCGGCGTGAAGATCTGCCAAGACGCGTAAGCCTTCTTGCTCGAAGCCATTTGCCACGAGCCACCTTGGCGTCTCTGGAAGGATGAATGTCCAAGCCACGAGGATGGCGGCAAGCGCGGCTTGCACGACATATGGACCTCTCCAGGAGATCTCGGAAGGCATGGCGAAAAAGAAGCCATAACCGACCCAAGCTGAGACGGCGTAGCCGAGGTTCAAACAAATGTACTCGATGCAAACAAAGAGACCGCGAGCATGTCCGGGGGCGATCTCACACTGCAAGATTGGAACGGTCATGGAAAGGATGCCGACGCCGATTCCTTGGATCGATCGACCAGCGATCAGGGTCCCAAGGTTGGGTGCGAAGATTTGGATAAAGGCGGCGACAAGGTACATGATTGCACCGAGACGGACTGACATGCGTCGGCCCATGACGTCGCAGATGTAGGCTGCCAAGAAGGACGCGAAGAACGCGGTGATGTTTAGGCAAGAGACCGTGATGGCTGCACAGTACTTAGTCGTATACTGGTGATGGAGGCGGACGAAAGAGCACGAACCTTGAAGCCAGGGGTCAACACCTGTGTTGCCGGCCTGGATCTGGGCCATTGTCACGGTCTTTCCGAACATGCGATGGATGAAAGATGGCTGGACCTGGACCGCAGCGATGATCCCCTGACCATAGCCGAACATTGCATCGCCCAGCGACGCGAGGGCAGAGGACATGTACAGGAGCGGTCTTCCAACCATCCATCTTGGATAACGAGCGGAGTATACTCGCGGCCGCAAGCGGTCGATGAGCGACATGGTAATTCAAGGGAGAGTGGGTTGGAGGTGGGGAGCGGAAGGAAGCGCTTGAGCGCGGATCCAGGGCATGAGGATAAGTATTTATGCATGTTCTGAGACGTTGCTGGTCCGGATTGAAACTGGACTGGCCCAAGCGCAAAGGCTGATTGAATATCCATCATGGGCGTTGAGTTAGTTGGATTACCACTCGCGTGACCTTACCCGACTCGGATCGCGATCTCTCCGGCATCCGAACCAAATAAATACCCCCCCCGCCCCATATCAACGTCTTATCGCATCCTCCATGACTGGCCGCCTTCAGTACAAAGTGGGTTTTGGTGCACGTCCTTTTCAGACATGAATGCTCATGTTCGTTCAGTCTGCGCTCATCACAGGGGCCGGTTCGTGAGTCCAAACTGTTACACATCCATACCGACACAAGTTAACGATCACCATCACTCACAGCGGTATCGGGCTCGAATCGTCGCTCCTTTTCGCAAAAGAGGGCGCGAATGTCTTGCTGGCAGATATAAACTTGCCTGCAGCCGAAAGAGGTGCATCCCTGATCAAACAGAGGTTTCCAAATGTGAAAGCATTGGCCGTCAAAGCCGACGTGGCAAAGGAACAAGATATCGAATCTGCCGTCCAGATTGCCGTCACAGAGTTCGGAAGGCTCGATATCATGGTACGAGACCGTCTCGACCGTTTCGTTGGAGATCCCCATTTATCCATCCTCCTAGTTCAACAATGCTGGCGAGTTGGATACCCATGTAATATCCAGGTATTCTTTCTGATTCAAGTACAGGAATTATGCATCCAGATGATGACAATGCTCTGAACACGGAGGAGCGGATCTGGGACCTCACGATGTCGGTCAACGTCAAGGGCGTCTGGTGGGGATGCAAGTACGCAATTCTCGCGATGCGTCAAAATCCTGTGGATGAGTCAAAGGGTCTCCGTGCTGGAGGAAGCATCATCAACACAGCGAGCTTCGTAGCTATCTTGGGAGCTGCTACCCCCCAGCTGGCTTGTGAGTATTCCAAGAATCCCCCCTCCTCCGTCGCTTGGTCGTTGATCCTTCTCCGCAGACACCGCGTCCAAGGTACACCTGTCTTGAAATTGTTGTCTCACTGTTCCTGACCCTGATCCTAGGGAGCTGTGCTCGCAATGACTCGCGAGCTTGCTATGGTACATGCCAGAGAAGGCATCCGTCTGAATTCTCTTTGCCCGTGAGTACCACAACTCCTTTGTTATTCTTACCCTAAACCAATTTTCTCCCTCAGCGGTCCTCTAAAGACACGTGAATAATTGTCCCCTTTCGAGAGTATACGACTTGACTTAAAACAACTACCTCAGCTCTTCTTATGGATTTCTTGAATACTGACGAAAAAAAGAACCGCCGTCTCGTTCACCTGCCCATGGGCCGCTTTGGTGAGGCCGTCGAACTGGCGAACGCTGCCCTTTTCCGTATGTGCTGTGTCGAATTTGAGTATACATCGCATTTAACCTTTCTGCATTGTCAGTGGCAAGTGATGACAGTAGCTACATCACAGTCCGTCATCAGTCTCCCGTTGCGTAATCGAGCACTGCTCACGCGTGTCTAACAGGGCACAGATTTCAAGGTGGATGGTGGTCTGACATCATGTTATGTTACTCCGCTCGGGGAATCGGCTCTCCCTCCCCCAAAAAGCCTAGTTTAACAATCCCACACAAGTCCCTAGATCCTGGAAGGTCATTGGCGTGCATGCAAGGAAAGACAGGCAATTATCCCACTGCTTAGCAAATTAAACAATCGTGCTGAGGGATATGTCTACTCGTTTACAGGCTGCATCTTTAGTTGTGCGTTTGTTCAGATGGAATTCCCTGTAAGGCGTGGTGAGAGGAGAGGCGGTTTGAATGTTATCGTGTCGTAAAGCTACGTCCATTCCAGGAAAACATCCACATGTACAGGAATAGTAATGGCAACAGATTCAACATGAGACCTTTTCACGCAAACCCACATCGAGTTAGTCCACATTGACGATGCACCACAAATATCTCACAATCAATGGTACATCAATGAACAACCTACTAGATTGCTTTCTTCTCCGCAGCCCTGCGCTTCTCGGCTTGCTCTCTGCGTATGCTCGCGATCTCCTTGCCAACGTCGTTCTTGAGTTGTCTATGCAACTCTGGGCGGTAACCAAGCTTGAAAAGTAATTCCAAGTGGACGAAGAAGGGGGCAAGCACAAAGGCTTCACAAACGTCTTAGACAGCGAACTACCTGCACAGAACGTGGAACCTACCTCCAAGGATATTGTCGAGCAGAGCCGGGGCGCGACCCTCTGCAAGTCCATGACCAAGGAACTGAGCGACCCACGAAACAACTTGAACAATGATCGCATTCCGGATTCCGTCGGGACGGTATGCATACGCTGTTGCTGACAACAAGGACAAAATCATCTGTGGCGCATAAAGGATCTAATTAACGTTGGCTGATCAGTTGGTTTGATCTGGGAATCATTTGTGAGCTTACGGCTGCCACGGGATCGAGGAGGAGGTAGTAGGATAAATAGAATGCAGTGACGAGTGCGGGCGTGTTCATGTCAAAAACAAGGTGTTTGCTAAACGCATATTGGGCGGAGGGGAGAAAGGGGGGCGAGGGGATGAGAGTGATGAGTACCAATGCACTCCTGATGAGTGACCACGTGCCGGGGATGGTAAGAATGAAGCAAATTTAAAGAAGGGAAGTAAGGTGACGTTACCAGAGAAGAGCTGGGACACCAAAGATGTGGATAACCACGTTGACGGGATGAGAATGGTAGGAACCATAGAAAGTGAGCTAGAGATGTATTAAGGACGAATCGCCGTGGGGGTACTCAAAGCTACGCACTTGCTTTCGAACATCGAACAAGGACGACATGGTGGGGAAACGGGGCACGTCTTAATCGTCGGTAACTGACACACGCTTGGAGTTTGGCAAAGGCAGTGACCGGGCCTTGTAACGGCGAGCGCCGAGGACAATCAAATGACAAAAGTACACAATCACACTAGATTATCCTCAATAGTTGGATCAACGGGGAAAAATGATTAAATCTCTACGACGACGACTGGTGCCAGTCGACGACAGCGTTTCCCATTGCTTCAAGGAGAACGTTCGCGGCAGAGGACCGGGCATTGCCTTTGTGACAGCCACGTGATCTAACTTTAGCATCGTGTCAGGCATGGAATGAGTTTGTTACATGTTCAAGCATGGTTCGCACCACGATCATAGTCCGTGCAGCCGACGCGCTACCGCTTGCAGCTAGTGTTGACGATGAACAGGTCCATATTTGCCACACATTCTGCATAATCCCGGCGACTGACCCACTCTTAGACAGAGCAAGCGTTGCAGGAACACAAACAACAAGCAAAGTTAATCTTCCGGCGCATTACACCCAACTCTGAACCACGGTGTTCCATTGAAAGCGGCCAGTATACGCTTCAGTGAGCTTCCGTTTTCCTTTGAACAACGGCGGACCTCAACGCTAGTTGCAGCTACCTTCTCGCAGACAATGTCGTATTCCTGACCATCGCGGACAAGTCGTATCCTCGGAAACTGGTCTTTTCGTACCTCGAGGAACTATCCAAAGAGTTCTCCTCGTCATACGGCTCAAAAGTGGAGTCGGTGCGGAAGCCATATGCCTTTGTTGGGTTTGGTTCGTACCAGCAGTTTAGCCGCTCCCAAGCCACTCACTCACGAGTTCCGCTAAAGATACATTCATGTCAAAGACCGCGCGATTATATCAGGATACCAGGGCTGCCAATGCCTCAGGGAGCTCGAACTTGGACAAGCTTAACGATGAACTTCAGGACGTCACACGAATAATGACAAAGAATATGGAGGAGCTCCTTTGGCGAGGGGATTCGCTAGATAGTAGGCCTGTATGTCTACCTTGTGTCAGTAGCACTGACACCTTGTCCTCTTTTTTCAGAAATGTCGCACCTTTCTACGTCGCTCCGTTCAGAGTCGCAGAAGTACCGCAGGGCAGCAAGGAACGTCAACGTTCAAGCCATGATACGACAATACGCTCCCTTTGGTGCTGTGGCTATATTGCTTATCATCCTCCTTTGGTGGCGCTTTTCATGAAGTCGATTGGGAATTGCTTCGCTCAGCCCTGACATCTTACTTATAGACATGGTAATCTATACGATTTTTGGCGCATGATTTGACAGAGTAATTCTTCACCCAATCGTCGCATATCTCATGCCCAGTCTCAAACACGGATATTGAGATACTTGGAGCTTTTTATTGCGATCTCTGGATATTCGTGCCCTGGAAAAGGTGATGAGCACGCCCTGTACCCGTTGGCGCGACATTATTGGAAACGATCTCTCAGATCAGTTTGTGGTTTTAGAGTTGCACGGTGAGGCAGCTGAATGTCTCAAGCGACACGAGGGTAGATTGGCGGCACTCCAGCAGCATCCCTGAACCCGGGCTCAAGGTCTGTTTACTACGACGATCGTGGCCAAATTTCAACCCTTGTGGCGCGACCAATTCCTCGGATAGGAAAGGTTCTCGGCGTTCTATCGGTTGATACATGGGTACAACTACGGTTGGTCCAGCGTGCTGGACATGATACAAATGCATTATCATGGCGAGATGGGTAACGGGTTGATAGACGTGGCGTCATTCTCAGCTCATTCGACGCCGTGGATCGCCTCGAGAAATGAGGCGCCAAATATCTGGGTCATTCTCCATCAAACGTTGCAGGTGGAGCAATGCGCTAGTATTGATCACTTGTCCTGTGAATGCTTCTAGAAGTATCGAGCTACGCTGCTTAACCGGCAAATGGGTTGGCGTTGGGAGTCTAGCTTAGTCGAAGTTCCTCGACCCGACATCATACTTGGAGGGGAGGGTTGGTTTGGACAAGAACATCCATGGCACCGGTGAAATGGGATCAATATTAATGATGCAGCCGAATTGAAAGGTTCCGAAAGCCGCAACCTGCTTTAGTACTATGACCCTCCATCAGCTTTTGATATTCGACACTGCCCAAGAGTTAACAGATAAATGCAAAAGCAACTTGTCTTTCAGCCCGCGGCCCAACTGGAGTGGTTATCACAATCGATTATCCACGCTCATCAGGGTCACGGTGCTGCGAAATCAGAGATGGGCTCGATATGGGTGATGGTGGCACGAGGCACCGCCTACGTACGAGATTATCACTTCCAAGTTGGTGGAGAACAAAAAGGCCCTTCAATCTCCTCTCACCGCAGCCTTCTTTCTTCCCCTTGTCATATCCCTCCAGTTCATCATGAGTACCATAGGCGGGTTTGATATGCCCCAGCCGTATTCCCCACCTGCTGGGGGTCAGATCCAGCCAGGCGCCATCACTTACACCACCTCGACGAGCGCCGATGGTCAAATTATCTACCATCCGTTCAGGTAAGCCTCCAGTCTGCATTGGTCTTGGGACCCGATTCACGAGAAACGTGTAGAGCTG
>JBBPRD010000400.1:0-13778 GCA_038092855.1 Boletus piedmontensis
AGCGTACCTTGATATCCGGGCTGAGGTACCCCCGTACCTCGTCGATTACCCAGCGTACGTCCTCTTCCGTAGGCATCACTTCCTCGCCTTGCGCATTCACCTTGGCAGGGGTGTCGGTCGTCCCAGCGACGACGCCGCCTTCCCAGGGGAGAAAGAAGATGACGCGACCGTCCGATGTGGCAGGATCGAGAAGACCCATGCGAGGCGGGGCATAGTAAGCAGGAAGCGTGATATGAACACCCGACGAAGGCCTCACGATGGACTTGTGCGAAGGATTATCGAGCGAAAGGATCGCGTCGGCGTACGGGCCAGTCGCGTTGATGATGCCCTGTTCATGGATGTAAGCATGCGGGAACGCGTCGGAAAACGAGAGTGAAAGACTGAACCTTGGCGCGGACATTGAATTCTCGTCCAGTGAGTTCGTCTTTAACCTTGGCCCCGACGAGTTTTCCTTGGGCGTTCTTGTGGAGCTCGGTGACGCCACAGTAGTTAGCGACCGTCGCTCCCAGCTTGACAGCGGTCATGATTAACGCGACGTTCATGCGTGCGTCGTTGTGTTGTCCTTGGACGATAATGTGTCGCGTAAGATAAAGCATTGGCGCGAAAGAAAAGAAAAACGCACCATCGTAATACACGACAGCTCCAACGAGACCCTCGCTCTTGAGCATTGGAAATAGTTCCAGCGCTTTGCCCTTGGACATGAGATACGAGCTCTCCATGTTCTCCTTCCCCGCCAATATATCGTACATCTTGCACCCCGCATAGTAATAAGGGACCTGCCAATACCTGGAAAAAAGAGATGCATCACTCTTAGGATCGAGTGAAAGTGAGTGTCTGAGCCCTACTTGTACAAGGGGAGCATGATCGGAAGCATATGCGACAGGTATGGGGCCGTCTGGAGGAATATCCGTCTTTCATGCAACGCTTCCCGTACGAGCTTGTACTGCTCGTAATCCAGTTCCATCACTGCTTTCTGTAGATAGCGCACACCGCCATGGACAAGCTTGGTCGACTTGGACGACGTTCCTATACATGTTTTAAGTCAACGTCAACGAACAAACAAGGCATCAAACGATCGAATCAAATCCGAAAACAACCACCAAGCCTATCCTCAAACCTCGGTGTAGAATACATAAAAAGTAAAATAGAGGAACCACATGCGATTTGGGGAAACGTACCGGAACTAAAGTCGTTTCGCTCCACCAAGGCGACTTTGAGTCCTCGACTAGCAGCGTCGACAGCGACCCCCGCGCCCGTTGCCCCACCTCCGATGATCAACACGTCGAACACGTCTTCCTCTTCCTCTCTCTCCCGTTCTCGTTCTCGTTCCTTGAGGCCGCCCCCGCTCCGTGCAAGTGCATCCAACATTGCCCATCGCGTAGGCGGCGTCCAAGTCGGAGGCGGCCGCCTCGTCTCCCGGGTCGACGCGGGATACGCCGGGCCGGAATTGAGATAATAGTACCCACCTCCTGCGAGACCGAACGTAGAGGCGGCGGTGACGAACGCGAAGGTGCGTCGAGAGAGAAAGAACCGGCGAACCGTCGGCGCCATTGTCTAAAACCCAAATCGAATCGAACCCGAACCGAGATGAGGCGGGCTTGGTTGGTTGGTTTGGTTTCTGGGCAGTAGGACTGGCACCGGCACTGGGACGCGGGGAAATAAGGAGAACGCGTTGCTCGGTGGCCAGTAGGCCGTTGATGTGCGAGTTGCACCACTCTATAGGTGTGATGGCAGGTCGCGAATGGCACGGTGCTGATGGGGTGAGGAAGTGAGGGCTTATACTAGGTTTATGGGAATACAGTGATGATGGCAAGGGAACGAAAGCTGACTTTTTGTCCTTGTCTCCAGCGGCCCGGGATGTTATCGAGCACTGTGAACCCAAGCCTCCCTTGTCAAATGATAATCGAGTCGGAATAAACCTGCGTCGGCGCAACGGTGCAATCACCGCGTGCACGTTCGTCCGAGTTCGCTGGGTACTGGGCACTGCACCAAAACGCGATCACGTTGTGGTCCGGTAGCACTGAAACTGGACTTACCACTTATCCCATGATTTTTTTAAAAAGCGTTGTCTTGTAACGACTGCAAAAAGTCTTCACTTGACGACTACCACCAACGTTACCACGGCCCGGCGGTCCAACTGGATTATAGCAGCAAAGGCGACCAGCATACATAAATTCGCTCCATAGATCAACACTTGACAATTATACATATACATATATACAAATACAGATCCCGGATCTACACCTCCCCCACATCCTCCGCCGCTGCCTGCACCACAATCACCCCACTCTGTGCCCCCGCGGTCACCACAAACGCTGTTGCCACATCCCCAATCGTATCCCGTACCATCTCGTGACCCGCATACTTGCGCTCTTCCACGAGCTGCTTCACCTCCAGAACAAGACCTTCTTGAACGACCCGTTTCGACCGTCCAGCAACGACTAGTAACCGCCGGTGGGTCTGACGAAGCTGTTTCGCCCGCTCCACAAGCGCATGAAGTGGGAGTGCGTGCGACAAATCGTTGAACTTCATCCGTGAGAGCGCTGATCGCAGTTGTGTGTGCGTGTCCTTTTCAAACGTCGGTGTTGCGTATCGGGACCACGTCAGGTTGTCCGCTGTCTCGGATTGTAGGAGATAGGCCGTGTTTGGCTTCCCGTAGAAGGTGTTAGAGAAGGTGGGGGACTAAAGATCGGATAGATGAGCGTCCGGCGTCCGAGTCAGCGCCTATGCATTCAAACGAGAACAAGCGAACACGAACCGACACGACAGGCTCCGTCTTTTCATCAACGACAGCCGATTCAGGTCGTGGAATCCCAGGATGGTCCGGCCTCTTCCCAACGCGAACGACCGTAGCGCTTATCCTCGGGTTGGCGCACAGCTGCACCACGAACTCGAGTGCGAGCCGGTCGTCCGGGCCACCAAAGAACGGGAACAGCACGTGTTGTTGACCATTCGTGCCTGCATTATCCCCCAAATCGACAAAGAGTGCCACGTCCGTCTTACTCTGCCTAAACACACCACGAACAAAGTGCGAATACAACGTCGAGGCGGAGTTATCCTTGGATGAGAGCCCAAAGAAGACATCGAACGGGTTCGGTTCTGGCTTTCCTCCACGAGATTGAGACGACCCAAGTTCAGACGAATCCGCTGTGGAACCCAACGAAGGCGGGATCCACGGCATGAGGACCAGCGCGACAAGGTACATGAGGGGGAACCCGTTGTGTCAGGGAGGGAGCACTTGTTGAAAGAGGGTGGAGCGGAGGTATTCTGGGGTCACGGTATGTCCAGGGAAGACTCTGTAATATAGTGATTTTTATCATTCTTGAAGAATATAAGTACTTCATATAAATTGTTGGGACGGAAATGACAGTAAGATCTATTCATGCATTGGGCGCTTTCCGTGAGTGGCACATCCGTCGAGCCACGTTTGTTCTGACTTTCTCGACGGTGAGTCGTGAACTCTGATGGATTGGCCACTTACAGAAAAGGACAAAAAGACACCACGCTTCCCAATATTTTGGCATCGGGTCCATGAGGGGTCTTGCCCCGAAAACCAAAAGGGGATGACATAGTATCCAGACGGGCTGTTCGCACTCTTATAAGGACGTGTTGCTTTTGGACGTTTTCAATCTCATTCAGCAACCTGACATGCATGAACATACCTTTGGTACACTGTTAAGCACGGATCCAACACCCGGGACAAACACTTTCCCCCTCCCACCTGCCTCTATCGCTTGGAGCCAGGCAAATCCCTGGCAGACCTACGCAACGATTCCGACTGAGGAGTTCGACACTGGATGGACCATTCCCCCACCAGTCGAAACTCTGGTCGCAGCTGGTAAGGCCAGTGATAGCGCCGATGATTGCCCTCCTGACTCCCCTGTCAGGCCACATGCATGGAAGCTCTCATGAAAATAGTGGCTCACAGGACTCGTTTGCGCTTGAAATGGCGATGGCGGGCCTCCCTGCTGTCCCTCTTGCTGCGCCAGCACCCACTTGTGGACTCAATGGTGGTTTACCTTGTGCTCTGCCGCTGGATGGTTCCGTCAGCTCCATCCAAATGCACCTTCGTCTGCATGGTCACAGGTATCCACCGCGGCAGACTGTTCTGTGCCCCTGGATGGGGTGTTTCGATACCTTGCAATGGGCGAATATCCCGAGACACATTCAGTCTATCCATCTGGGTATTCGATTCAGATGTTTTAATTGCGGGAAACCGTACACGCGCGCCGAAGGGTTAGCAAGGCATATCGCATCGCTGAAGTGTAATGGTCAGTGCCCCTTCTGCACTGAGAAAACATACTCACCAACGAACGCCCTTCAGGCGCTACAGATGCGACGGAGTAGAAAATAGAGGACAGCCAACCTAGGCAAGGCGGTCACGACCTTACCGTGCTTAGGTCACTTTTTTCTTTTCTTTTTGCCTCGTTACGCGTTGTCATTATTGTGTACGTGCGCACTGAGATAGATTGTTCATGCTCAACCCTCAGGCTCTAGATCAAATTGATCAAATTGTGGGCATTTCGTGGGCGCTCCAGTTGTACCGTCAGGTATGCAGTAAGGATTGATGAGTGACGAATACTATGAGCAACCCAAAACAAAAATGATTCAACACGGCGACGATGAGGTAATCACGACGATGTTTTACATCCACCCCGCCGACTTAGTGGGGGCTGCTGAATAACATTTTTGCAGAAGCTTGGCCAAGGAAAAAAAATCTAGAATGGGTATAGGACGTGCCATGATCCCTGAATTTACCGCAACCGGTTGTCGCCAATGTCAGTGACGTGTTGTGGGACATGAGTCGAAACCAATCCACTTGCAGGCGCCGAAGAAATCCCTTCTGCTCCCCCTTGATACGATACCGCACGGCCCGACTTCCGATTCCTATCCTAAAGGAGCTGACGATGTTGGCGAGGACGACGTCCGCACGAAGCGGGAGGAAGCCGAGGGTATTTAAGATAAGGAAAAGGTTGCCGCGGAGGTATCGGTGCGGAAATGGGAGGCGAAAGCCAGGTGGAGGCGAGCGGCGTGGATGTCAAGAGGTGTGGCTGCGACTCACGTGCTTCCACTCTACCTCGTAGAAGGCCGAGGGGACGCGCGGCGGGGCGGGTAACTGGAAGTCACGCGGGATCAAGCACTGAGCTAACTCCACGGAATATGACTTGACGCCGAGTTCGAAATGTGAGTTCCGCCCGTCGTTGGGCGCCGCAAGGTGGCATCCAGCAGTAACAAGTGCCTAGGCTGCATGAATGCCATGGAGAGCATCTCTTGGAACAGCAGACCGATTTTCTAATAGAAGACAAATAGATGTTTTGTTCTATGCGGCTGGTCAATATTGGTCTGAAGTGAGAGGCACAGGAACGACAACGAAAGTACGTGTTTACCGTTTTTACCTCGGATCTCCAAAAGAATGGCGCAACCAAATGATGACAAGATACGTACGCACAAATGCGTCCGCTGCAAAGACACAATCCAACATTATCATTTGGGAGCTCCACCAGTGGCGGGCCGAGGTGTGATTAGTTGGAGGACGACTAGCAAAATAGGAAATTAGGGTCCTACTGCCAGAGCCCATCTCAGTACGCTTTTCAGAATATTTGCCGATAGACCTAGGTCCACGTCAAGGAGGACAGTATACGTACCAGTCGACACGCACGTTCTCATGGGTTTAATTGCGCTCGGTAGCCTGTCTAGATGTCCACCTCGATGCAATGAGAAACAAACCGCTAGGAAATATACGATATATATATCTCGCGGGTAACCGGGACCGGCATTGACATTGAGGAGCTACGAAGTTTGAGCGGCGAGAAAACCCGAGGAATTTTAGCGAATGGATATATCCGATTGACCGCTCGAGATGGGACTGAACGTCAAAAGTTTGATCCACAGCGGGCTGCGAGATAGTTGGTCCACAAAGTTTAGCATCGTACGGAGTTTGAACCGAATCGTGCACACTAAGTTCTCTCCATCAACGGCTCATACAGGCGGTCATGAATTCTTGTGGCTAGCATCATGCTGGCTTGATTTTCTATGCTTGATTGTGATGAGTGTGGCTGTTAGGCGCAGTGATGTGACAAAGGATGCGTGCCTCGGACCGACCCATCAGGTGAGTGTCATGGTGACAGTTTGAAACGCTTGCGCAGCTCATAGGGTTTTCGAGTTACTAATGCATGGCTAAGTTACTTACAGCAGTGCGTAAGCGCTGACCGGTTTGACTACTAAACCTCAGTGTGGTCCCACGATGCTGTGGCAATCGACCTCTTGGTGTCTGATTGGCACGATCGTCTTCCTCGTCGATGTCATCGCCTCCCAAGTGCCACTTCAAGGCTCTAGCCACGCTGAACGGCAACCAACGTTCCTCAGCGACGACCATCTTGGGGATTGGAGCCTCAATACAACTCCCAATCCCAATTCTACGGACCACCTGGTGTTCGAGACAGTCCATTCGTTGCTTCAACGCTGGCCCAATACTCGTATGAGAAATGGTGAGTTTTGTATGTGTTTGTCTGACCGTCTCAGGAATGCGAGTTTTATTTGCAGGCCATGCTATCGTACCAGGAATTATTCCAAAGGGAACACTTTTCTATCATGGCACGTCTCGCAACATGTTACCAACAAGCCATGAATGGTTTGCTACTGATCCTGAACATTCGTATATCTTCTGCGGGAATGATCCCAAAGAAGAATGTTGGCAATTCACACTCACGACAACTCGACCCCTCAAAGTGGTCTATTTCGATGGTAGCAGTGCTGTGAAACTACCGTATGGTACATTGGATACGCAGGACCTTCTCCTATGGGGTGAACCACGCGGCGGAGGGATCGAGGAAGACAAGCAGAGGATCAAAGACATCTGTAAATGGGGAAAGGAATACGGTCTGGATGGATTCCTGAGGTATTTTAGCTCTCGTTTTGGTTTTCCTGTATTAAACACGTCATAGGATGCAAATGGATTTGTGAGTTTCGTTCTTGTGCACGGAAGTAGTTCACCTAATCAGGGGTTTAGTGAAGTTATGCTTTGTGATCTCACGTCTGGCGTCAGAGTGGTTTCTTCCTCGAACTTGGTACCTCGATTACTCCGATGGCCCCAACAAACGATCTTTTGTGAGATATCTGTCCGCTGGATTCTTGACTGGATTTGACAGTTACATCTGACAGTCGAAATATCCGCGTTTGAACTCATGAATGCGGGTTCGTGGCACAACCGTTTCCCCGGAGAGACACGTGCCCACCTGGATCTAGCTGGATTGGTCACCTTCTACGATACCAAACTTGCACCTTCCCTAGTTGCCATCCGAGCAGGTCAAGAAAGATGGGACCATCGAGTGCAGAATATCTCCAGTGGAGACCTATCCGCCGCAAAAGCAAGGCTAGAAGAAGCTTTGACCAGACCATGGGGGCTGTCTAGCGGAATTGATTGGGTGACACTCGTCCAGGTCATAAATGACCGCTACGCTCAACGTCTTGAATTGACCCGATACCTTCTGAACGCGTCGGCAACCAACCCGGACGACGTCCTTGATTTCGCCAACAAAACCCAGACTCAATTTCGAATTATGTTAACACCCTACCTCCTCCTTTCGGTCGTCCCAACGGAACCTTCGGACGAGACTAAGCTTGACCTTGACTGGGCAACGCCCGTCTTCAAGCTCTGCGCCACGACGCACACACATTTCATGGATTCCCAGTTATCCTTTATGACTGCTTCGGAGAAATTACTTCTTCAGGCTGTACGAGGGACTACTCGAGAGATATGCCGCGTGGTGACGAAGATGTGGGCTATGGGAGTCCGGACTGGCCTTGACCCATTGTTAAACACGAAGGAATACCCTGATGTAGCCAGAGTAACCGATCTCCGAAATGTTTGGGTCGAGGAGCTGAACCATCTAATGACCTGGCTTGACTGGAGTGGATGGGTAAAGTGTGACCCTGCATGTGGTCGGGAGGTGCGCTGCGAGGTTGCTTCACTTATTCAACTGGTGAACTAATGCATAGAGGACAGGAGATGTGTTACCTACCTACATGGCCCATTGGCTTTCCTGGGCAAGACAAAATCCTGTATGGAAAGACGGAACAGTATATGGATTCTGGCGACCCACATTCGAGAAAGCGAGTAGCAGAGATGCTCGAACTTTTCCAGTCAACTTCCGATGAATGGATCAGGCCACAGCCCAAATGTATCAGACGGGTCGCGCCATATGGTTTTTGAACGTGTTATTCCACCTATTATGACGGCACACTCTAATCTCAGTCACTAGTCCGAAGTTCGCATCTTTGTAGATTTGATAGCACCAAGGATCTGTCGGTTTCGCAACATTCAAAGGAGGTACATTGTCTGGACTGCAATGGCTATACCTGTTGGTAAGTTAAGGGTCGTCTAACTTCAAGCATGATCGCCGGAAACGTGAGGCCCAGGCTGGGGGCGTTCTGGCCAGTGCAAAGCTGATAGGCAATGGCCAGGCACACGGGCCTTGACTTGGGTGGACACCAATCTCGAGTCACGCGTTCCTGAAAGCCAAAGTTTAAAACTGGACGCGCGGTCCTAGCCATTAAGAGTGGGATCTCACTGACGTTCCATTCACCGCGGCACTGACTCGAGGAAGTTGTCAATGTATCCCAGCTTTCGCATACGGGTCCAGGCCGTTTGGACTCGGTAGCTCGAGTAGAGAGCGTGTCGAACATATAGTGATCCTATGCAGGTTGCAAAAAGAGCATTATCCATGCATGCCAGCATCGACTAGATCTCGACAAGATTGAAGGTGTCAAATTTTAACTTGAGCACGCTCGGAGTCCACATGCACGCCCGGGTGTATACTCAATCCGCCCTGCCAGTCATTACTTCGTAAAGCCCATCTCCCATCCTCCTCCCCAATACTTCGCTCCAGAACCGCATGACAGGCTCCCATTCGTCTCGAGAATGTGGCATACTCTCCTCTCCTTGGCTCCCGGGCTTTACGACTTGTCCCGTGTGCGTGAACCCTTTTGAAAATGCAGTGGACACGTCCTTGGTAATGGAGGTACGCGAAAATATTAGGAGGGGTGTAGGGCATGGTATGGCCAGTGTCGGATAGGAAAGAAGTGGGCCAGATATGGAAGCCACCGAACCCAGATGACGAGGCGATAGATCTGATTTATGTTCTAGGTTGCTTGTTGTCTTTGTCCTTTCGAGTTCTTTCTTCCACCATGCTAGAGTGGTTTCTGCAGCGACACTGCCCCCCTGACCAAAACCGAAGAGATGGATGCGACTGGGAGGCCATGTACACTCCTCGATGAGATAATCGAGTACTTTGGCCATGACATCGAGAGCGGGCGTTGGGTCAGGTCGCTCGATGATTTCACCGAGGGGATCAAAGGACGTGTACCATTGGAAGGCTTCTTCGTAGAGATACGGAATCCTGTGGGCCGTCGCTCAGCATCACCAGCCGATCTGGATGAATAGGCACAATTACTGTTCAGGAGCACGAAATGCGAGAATAGCTGTCTGCGGGAGATGGAGCGATCGACCAAGTTTTACAAAGGGTGTATGGTTGTCTCCTGGGGCACCAGTGTGTTATGTTTATACGGGGAAAAAGTTGGTGGGTGAACAAGGGTTACTGACCTAGGCCATGGAAAAGGACTAGCAAGTTCTCGTCTGTTCCGTCATCGCTGGGTGTGTAAGAGAAGACGAGTGGGATTTTGGAGGGTTTGGGGGCGGGTTTGGTGCGTGGGGACGATGTCACCGACGAGGATGCATGTAAATGTACAATGTCCGAGTCCGACATCGCCAAGTCACATCAAGTTGAATGGGGCGCAGTAGGGTTCCTCAATATTTGTTGTTTGAGGGATCCGATACCCAAAGATCTAACTCTAGCTTCCAATATATCTATATCACAATCATAGGCGGATTGTTCCCGTATCTACAAGGCCAACTATTGTACAGTAGGCGCTGAGGGAGTGAAACTAAGGCAGCGGGAGCATATGAATTGAACACAAGGGTACAATGCAAAGCCCACGAGCGTGGACTGGCTAGAGAGAGTCTTACGGCTTCGAGTTCGAATTGGCCGCCTCCGAAGCGGCGTAGCTTGATCTTTATTTTTTTCGTTAGTGAAGATCCCTTGGCCCTAGCCCAACAATACGTGGTACTCACATCGCTGCGGGTATGTCAATGAAGGTGACCTTCCCATCCCCTCCACCAATTGCGAGCAGCTGGCTGTTTGGAGAGAGTGCGATTGAATGTGCATCCTGACTCGGAGGGAGCTGGATGAGAGGCACGGTAGATGCTGACGACTTGCAAAGCGTGACAGTACAACCCGCAGAGCATATGATGCCAAACTTCGACGAGACAATGCACGCGTAGTTGCTATCGGGGGGGAATGACCACTCCGAGACTATTGACTTGTTGGATACATTGATTTTCTTGATATTATTGTTGATTTGCTTGGTTGTATCATGGTTGTCGGATTGATCGATTGTATCCACGGGTACTATGACTGTATGCTTGGATAGGATGGCGATGTATTCGTTCGACCAGAGGAGACCAGTGTTGTAGTACGGCGTAACGTTTGCTGGAATGTCGGTGAGTAAGTTGCCATTGCGACTGTCGTAGACTCTAACAGATACGCGAGTGGCTGTCGCGATACGATCGCCTTGGGGAGAGAATTTCGCGGCTATCACCCAATACTGGTGACTGAGAGGTCCAACTACCTCCTTGTTAGTCTTGATGTCCCAGATGGAGGCTGCGCGTCTACCCGACGCGATGACGAGCCGCGGAGTCGACAATGCAGGGTCGGGCGAAAAATCGACGCTTGTGACGGTGTGGCCATCCTCGTCGTGCATGAAGACTTCCTTGAGTGACGACTGCGACGTGTCCCATACCCTCGTCTCACCCCAGCTTTCCCCCGCTGCGATCCACTGGCCATCCTTGGAGACTGCGATAGACCGGACATCTCTCGCTTTCACCATTGCCTTTTGCTTGCGGTCTGCCACTCGCCACACTCGGACAGCCTCTTTATCCCCGCTCACGAGATGCTTCCCGTTTGCTGTAAATGCCATCGCCCGTATCTGACTACCAGTGCTGATCTCTGTCTGTGGAGCGCTCTCTTGTCCAACGGTCAGCATCAACGCAAATGTATATCTATGAGCACGGACCATGCGTCGTCGTCGTCGTCGTCGATGACATGCTCATCAGCGACGCCCTTGCAACGTAGCAGAGCAACGGAGGCGTCAACAAACCAGGTGTGGTCCGTATGCCCCCTTATGCACGCTGCCCCTCGTTGATATAGATCAGTTCACACATGATCAATCACCTCGTATTCTCGGCAACCACCCAATCGTCTTAATTAAGCCAGGCGCAAGCCTGCGGATCTTATCTCTCGCGCGATCTATTCTTCCATTGGACCGTGTGGCGAATATCATCATGTGTGTTTTGTTCCCCTTCGAGGATCGTTGGAAAGCTATATAAACAGTATTGAGCTGCAACTGGCAGACTCTGCCACGCCTCCCTACGTTGTCAAATATGGCTGCACCTGTCGATTACGGCGACCTCGAATTTACCAGACCCGCCGACAAAATCAAAGCGGTCAATGTTCCAGATGTTCCCCAGGAAATATTCACTGGCATGAAGGCATACGAAGATGCCGCTCGAGGAATGTACCGATTCTCGTCACCGTTGCGTGTGGTTCGGATGCCGTGGTTACTGAACGTCGCGATCACTAGGTTTCGGCCTGTACGGTTTTGAGCGCACCGTGAAGACTGCCACAGGAGAAGTGCCCGGCGGTATCTTCCTCTCCCATCGTCCAGAGGATGCCCAGGTATCCCAGGTTTACAGGATCTCAACCGACCCGGCCAACACGGAACTAGATCGTCTCTCCTATTTCAACATCGGGACAGGCCGGATTATATCCACATTCAGACCCATTTCTGGGGAGGATTGGCGTGGTGTGTACAGGCCGGGTGGTGCAATAATGTCCATGGACTTCAATGGAAATGAGCACTTTCAACTTTGGTGCGTGTACTAGGTTGACATTCCGCTCGTACTGTGCCTGACGTCGAGTATCTCAGGCGTTATTGGGAGGACTCCCTCTGCGAACAGGTCTTGCCAAGGATCGATGGCGAACTAGATAACGCCCCTGGCAAAGGTCGTATCGAGAGATTAACTCACGACGACTACAGGTATAACGATATCATAATATCACCATCCAACAAGTCGGTTTCACTCCATATTCTGTTGGTACACTCTCATGAATATTCTCAGACTGATGGCGTTCGTTTCAAACAAGGAAAACAATACGGATACGCTTGCTTACTTGACTCGTTTGATTGGCTCTAACACCGGGGCCACCAGCGATTCAACTCCGTTTAGTCTTCCCTCCAAGTTAGTCACTCCTCTTCTTCGAGATGGGAAGACAGAGCGATGGGCCATCCAATCCATCTCTGTCGACGACAAATATCTTCTCCTCACTCGCGCCTATGGAAACGTCTATCAACCCATGTTCGTGGTTGACATTTCTAGTCCAGAACCAGGCAAGGTCGAGCGTATTATCCTCCCAGGGGCGACAGAACGCGAAGAGGCAACGATAGCGAGGGGATCCTTTTCCCTTGATCCCTCCAATCCTCATGTAGCATATGTCATTACGAATGCGTACGGTGATTTCAACGCCGTCGTATCGTACGACATCGATCAGCGCGTGGTTACGCACATCACTACCCCTAACCTCGGCGCCTCCGTCCATGTTCCAAAACCCATCGCATGGGAGGTAGGACATCTCGGGGTCACAGATGCCTGCATCTACTTTACCGCGAATGTGGAAGGCTGGAACACTCTGTATGCTATGCCTCTCGGTGGACCCAATAAAAATACGGTGGTCGAGGTCAAGCCTGGATGGGAAGGGGGATGGATTGCGTACTCGCATAACGGGCGAAATGGACATCCCTACGAGATTGTACTCCGTCTTGCCTCCTATCGGTCCCGCGGATTCGTTCGAAGGGCAATCTTGAATCTGAAAACGCTCAAGCGTACCTCCGATGGTGACGCATACGTGGATGTCGAGATGACACCATACGTTCAGGCGGCAGCACCCGAAGTGGCCAAGGCTGTCGTGCCACAGCTGATCAGGTTCAGAAGCTTTGATGGGCTGGAGGTTCCTGCTTTGTATTATCACCCGAATGAAGGAAAGAGCAAGGCTCCTGTGGTTATCGGCATCCATGGTGGCCCCGAGTCGCAGGCTACGGTACAGTATAGGACGTGAGCGTAGGCCCTCCTGTCTTCAATAACAATCGACTGACAAACAGAACATAGCGCAACCCATGGTTATCTTCTGAACGAGTTGGGAATCGCTGTGATTTATCCGAATGTAAGAGGTAGTTCGGGTTATGGAAGGAAGTACATGTCGGCGGACGACGTTGAGAAGCGCGAGGATGCAGTCAAGTAAGTGTCCTGATATTATTTCTTGTCTGCTCACGAGGACAATGGTAGAGACATTAACGCATTGATCGAATATATCGGATCTGGATTGTCTGAAGAACTCGATCCGTCGCGGATCGCAGTCATGGGTGGTTCATGCGAGTATTCGTTTTGCTTGCACGCTTGACACGAACGCTAACATATCGCTGCACACCCAGATGGCGGATACATGGTCTTTGTGAGTACGGCTCCGTCGTGATCTCGCGCGCGTTCAACCGTCTAACCCGTCGGACCTCCGTCCAAGGCTACACTCACGCATTATTCCTCCAAGCTCAAATGCGGGGTTGCCAACTTTGGCATCGGAAACTGGGTCACGTTCCTCGAGAACACGGCC
>JBBPRD010000401.1:0-13771 GCA_038092855.1 Boletus piedmontensis
GTCAGTGCTTCATTTCATATACCAATATATTAGGGTAAGGATTAGGGGTTATTAGGGAATAATGCATTTAGTGAAAAATGACCAAATATGTGGACGGTTTTTTGAGCCACTGTATGGCATATATACTCTGTCCAGTCACCAATGCCCACTGTTACACTTGGCCTGGGTAGAGACAAATGTAGACTCAAAAGACTAAGACAAGGGACCTAGGAATCACCTAGGGTCAAGGGTTAAGTGATGGACATGACAAGAGAGCTGCAGAGAGTATGCAGTGGCAAGGTTACAATAATAACCCAGAGTGGACAAGGATAGTATGCATGCTAGACAAAGATGAGATTGAAAATGAATGACAACCCAGAGACAAGATACAAGAACAACATTTACTCAAGAGGAGAACAGAAACTTGTAGGGCAGATGGGAGAAGAGAAGTAAGATTTGAGTAGATCTAACTTAGGGAACAAGCTAGATAATGCAGGTTTATATCCATAAAGTGAAATGAGGCTGACTAAGCTATGGAACAGAATAGAATAAAGTAAAAGGCTTAGTCAGTGAATATGTATGGAATGTGGTAGAAATGTATGGAACAAAGTTGAAAAGACAAGGAAAATAATGAAGCCATGGGAGTGTTCAAACATATGACTACTTAGATGATAAAGGGAACACATGGTAAGTGATACAAGGTGAAGGGAAAAGAGCAAGGCATAACATTACCCCTGCACTAGATAGCAAGTTCACAATGCAGCTGATATATTAGAAATACAATGCATATTCTCATGGGGAGCCTGTGATGTTGCTATAGATCTTAGGGCCCATAATATCATTGCCATCAATAGGGCCAGTGGGGTTCTCATCAATGTATCCTGAGATACAAGGTATGGGGATTATTACACTGAACCCAGGTAGGGCTAAGCATAGACTTGAAAGGCTAGGACAAGAGGCCTATGAATCACCTAGGGTCAAGGGTTGAGTAATTAGCTCAACAAGGAAGCTGTGGAGAATATGCAGCAATAAGGTTACTATGGTAACCCAGGGTAGACAAGGATAGCTGTGAAGGAGCTGGATGAGGTCAAGGTTGAAGATAGGAGGAGAGAAGTAAGATTCCAGTAGGTCTAACTTAGAGTACAAGTTAGATGACCTGTTTTTATATACATAGTGTGAAATAAAGCCAACTAAACTATGGAATAGAATGGAATGGAGTAGAATGTTTAGTCGGCAAACATGCATGGAATATGGTAGAAATATATGGAGCAAAGCAGGAATGAAAAGGAAAATAATCAAGTCATGGGAGTGTTCAAACATGCAACTATGTAGATAATGAAGGGAACACATGGTAAGTAGTACAAGATAAAGGAAAAAGAGTAAGTTATAACAGGGGTATATATGTGGTAGAGTATAATGATGAGGTTGGGTAATATAGTGATGGGGCTGGGGAGAAGGCATGAAATGAACATGTTTGGTTGACAGGGCAGAGAAGGAAGAGAAGGCATGCAAGAATGACAAAGAGGAGAAGACCTTATGTCTTTTAGGGCAGCAAATGGTGATGTGACCAGGGGCCCAATCAAGACAAGTGGAGAATTGGTACAAGGGACAATTGACACAAATATGGCTGAGGTGGTGACAGAGATCACATGCTCCAGGGTATTGAGGGTAAGTAGTAAGAAGGGGCATTTGCCCATGTCTGCTGGTCCAGTATGCTTCTGTCTATTCTAGGGTAACTAACTTGTCTGATATGAGAGAAAAGGGCAAGACAGATAGTGTGGACTGGTCTAAGGATAGGGTTTTGATATGGGAGGTCAGGGTATTTATGCATGTATCATGTAAATCCTTGAGATAACAGTTGAGGTTAGTCAAGAACTCCATTATACCCAACTGGTGCATGGCAGTCTAAAGGGTAATTTCTATGTATGCAGTAGTGAGTAGTCTAGTGGCAAAGAGGGATATATGAGTATTCTGTAGATATATTTGGTAGAGAAGGTAAAGTGGGGACCCTAAATCTAAATGGGAGGCAATGGGAATGGCAAGGTGTGAGTTGATTAAAGTATGCTGGATGAAATCAATCTGATCTCTATTGAGAAGGTCATTATGGGCTCAATGAGCATGGGGTGAAAGGTCAATGGAAAGGATGGAAAGAGGGTCAATAGGGTTGTTGAGGGAAGGAGACCCTTGTAGGCCAGGTAAAGGGAGAGAAGTAGATGTAAGCCAACCAGAGGGGGATAGGTTGGCAGAGGGGATAAGAGATGTTGGGAAGTGAGACAGTGGGGTGGCTGGGCAAGAGATATTGTAGGGACAAGGAGGTGACAAGAAAGAACAGTAAGGAGATTGAGACAGAGATGGGTGAAGGAGAGGTGGATAAGCTAGACATTGCAATAGTAGTGATGTAGAGTCAAGAGGCAATGGGAGAAAATGTAGCTGGGTAATGTTTCTTATAGTCCCTGAGAGTGAACTGTAAACATTTCAAATCCCAATCTGGGACCCATGAGTCTTCTTTGGAAGTATGCCTTTTCCAATGGATCAGGAACAAGTAATAATTCAGGGTTCTGCAATGATGCAATATCTTCTCAATTTTATATTCTTCTTCTCTATCTACAAGGTCCAGGGATAAAGCTAGAAAGTTCCATCCATAGATGGCATTTTTGCAGTAGAGAATTAGAAAAGAGGCATGGAAAATGGGATGAATCTTCTAGGTCTTTGGAAGCCATAGTTTATATATGAGGGAGGAGAAAACATGAGTGATGATAAAAGGTCCCTTGTGTTTTGGGATGAACCCTGGGTTAGTAATTGATTTTTTTAAGTTTTGGGCTTCAAGCCAGACCTTGTTATCTTTCTGGAATAGGGTAAAGTGTTTGCAAATATGGTTGCCCATGACCTGTCAGGCAAGTTCATGGGTAGCAAGGGCTTTGTATCATGTGGCAGTTAAGATCTTGAGATGGGTCTTGACAACATGTATTGGGATATCAGAGATCACTAAAGGGAAGGCATGGGGTTTATATCCCATCATGAGATAGAAGGGCAATTGGTGGGTGACTGAGTGTGGTCTGTGATTGTGTGTGAATTTAATGTGGAAGATGGATTCAGCCCAGGTTGTAGGGCAATTACCACAAAAGATACAGAGATAGGTTTCTATCTCTTGATTAATATGTTTGGTTTCTCTATCAGATTGTGGATGATGGATGATGGAGAGGAAAAGGTTGTATTTGAGCAACTTGCCTAGTTCCTTGGCAAAGAGAAGGCAAATTAAGGGCCTTGGTCTGGTATGATTTTGTCATAGAGTCCAAAACAGCTCTGTCAGAGACAGAGAGTAAAGGGTTCTGAGAGGAGGGTGAGCTCTGTCTTCCAAATTGATACTGAGATTGTGCTCCCAATACAGAGCTAGTTGAGATGCTTTAGTTTTACTGAATATCTACAAATTCATGATATTTAGCAGAGACCTTAGATAGATCTATTGGATTAGGAGTGGTTTTGGAAGCTCAGAGGGTAATCTTCTCAGGGTAGAGCTATAGGCTGAAAGGGGTTAAACTATCTAGTTTGCAGGCTAGTGCAAAGGCAGCTACACCAATGAGAGTGATAGGAGGAGCCTTTCTATCTGAAAATCATGGTGAATCAGGATTGAAATTAACCAGGGTGAATCCAGAAGCTTTGGAGTTGATATCAGGGGAATTGGCACTTTCTGCTCTGTTTTTTGGAACATGATACTGCTTGTAACCCAATTAATCGATGGATTGTGGTAGGTGAGCCAGTTGTGTCCTAATATGAGAGAATAGACAGAGTCCAACCAAGTTATATAAAATGTACATGGAGTGATATCATGTTGGAATCATTGATTGCGCACTCGATTTTTGTACTTAGAACATTGTGCCACATTGTGGTGCATTGTTGTTGTTGTTTTTATTTGTTTGTTGTTCGCTCCTACAGTAGTCGGAGTCCACTGTCTTTGCTTTCCTCCAGTTTCTGACAGTGGACTCCAGCTGTGAGATTCCAGCTGTATAACAAAAAATAGAGTGCAACCTTTCGAGCTCTGCACAGACCAATGGTTGTGTTGAATCTGCCTGTGCACCCAAGGAGATCTGCCTCAATGCATCTGCTCTCTCAGATCCCTATTCCCTTACTCCCTCTGTAATACTCATTTCCTTTGGTATGCCCGTGTTTTTGGCTCTTCTAGATTCTGGTTTCTCTGACTATTTTATAGATTCAGTTTTTGTTAATAAAAATAACATTCCAATGTATCTGATCCCTCTGCTCATGCTCCATCTGTTCGATGGAACCTCCAACTTCTCTATTTCCAAAGCCACCCAACTCTCTATCTATTTCCCATCCAGCAATATCACTCCATTCATGTTCTACATGACCTGGTTGGATTCTTCTTGTTCCATTGTTCTAGGACATAACTGGCTCACCTGCTTCAATCTGTTGATTGATTTGGTTACGAGCAGTATCTCATTCCGAACACCTGAGCAGAGCCTGCCAACTCCCCCAATGTCGACTCCATAGCCTCTGGAACTCATTCCTCTGGCTAACCCTGTTCCTGATATGCTGCAATTCTCTGATTATGAGGCCCTGCCCATTGCTCTCATCAGCACTGCTACCTTTGCACTGGTGTGTAGACTTGAGAGCTCTGTGCCTTTCAGCCTCCAACTCCACCCTGAGAACTCTCACCTCTGGGCCTCTTCTGTCTCTTCCAATTTGGACGATCTTTCCAGAGTCCCCTCCAACTACCACGATTTTCAGGATGTTTTCAGCAAGGCAAAAGTCTCCCAGCTTCCTCCACATCATGAGTATGACCTGAAGATTGACCTAGAGGAAGGTACTCATCCTCCCTTGGGCACCACTTATTCCCTTTCATTCTCTGAGGTTAAATCTCTCCAAGCATTCCCCAATGAGCACCTAGCAATGGGGTTCATTTGTCCTTCTTCCTCTGCCCACACTGCGCTGGTCCTATTTATCTGAAAGAAGGATGGTTCCCTCTGTCTTTGTGTCAACTTTCAAGAACTAAACAAGATCACAAAGAAGGACCATTACCCACTTCCCCACATCTCCAACCTCCTGGACTCTCCAAGTCACGCCAAAATCTACTCCAAGATTGACCTCCGCCACACCTACCATCTCGTCCGGATTGCTCCTGGAGATGAGTGGAAGACCATGTTCTGGACGCGCTACTGCTTGTACGAGTGGCTAGTAATGCCCTTCAGACTCACCAATGCCCCTGCAGCATTCCAATGGTTCATTAACACCATCTTTACTGATCTCTTAGACGTTTGCGTGATTATCTACTTGGACGACATCTTTATATTCTCTAGTGACATGACCTCTCATGAAGAGCATGTCTGAGAAGTTCTCAGTAGACTCTGTAAGCATAGTCTTTATGCAAAACTGGAAAAATGCGAATTTCACACCAACTTCACAGAATATCTTGGTTACCTCCTGTTGCCCTCTAGACTTACTATGTCTTCGGAGAAGGTCGATACTATCCAGGAGTGGCTGGAACCCTGCAAAGTAAAGGATGTTCAATTGTTCCTTGGGTTCACTAACTTCTGCCACCGGTTTATTGCCAACTACTCTGACATTGTCACTCTCCTTATCCAACTAACCCAGAAGAACACCCCCTGGAACTTTTCCGATGACTGTCACTCTGCCTTCCAGAAGCTCAAGGAAGCCTTTACCACTGCCCCCATTCTCACCCATTGGATGCCCGATGCACCTATTATTGTTGAAACTGATGCCTCCGACTGCATAATGCAATCACCAGAATCCTGTCCATTTGCTGCCCGAATAATAAAGTCTGCCCGGTTGCTTTCTACTCCCAGACACTCACCGTGCTGGAGGTCAACTATGATACTCATGATAAAGAACTTCTTGCCATCCATGAGGCATTCCATTCTTGGCAACATTACCTGGAAGATTTTGCAACTCCGGTTGATGTTGTCACCAACCACAAGAAACTGGAATAATTTTCCACCACTAAACTCCTGACCCAGCATCAAGCTCGCTGGTCAGAGTTCCTCTTCTAGTTTAACATGGTCATCTGTTTCTGTCTGGGGAGACTCAGAGCTAAGCCTGATGCCTTTACTTGACAATGGGATGTCTATCCCAAAGAGGGGGATAAGGACTATGCTCAAGTCAATCCCCATAATTTCTGCCCCATTTTCACCCAGGAACAGCTCACTTCATTCCTACGAGCGACTATTCTTGCCTTCCCTGTATTCCATGCTAGCTCTACTTGATATAGAGCAACTCCACTCCGATATCATAGCTGTGCTCCCCTCTGACCCTATAGCCTCCATTCACCTTGCTACTTCTGAAGCAAGATGGTCAGTAGATTCCAATGGCTTCTTACACCTAGATAATCAGATGTATGTATCTGATGCTAAGGACCTCTGGCTTCAAGTACTCTGTTACAAGCATGACCATCCCCTCTCTGGACATTTCAGCCAAAATTGCACCCTAGAATTGATTAGATGCGAATACACCTGGCCCAGAATTTGGACATTCATTAAGAAGTATATATCCTCCTGCACCTCCTGTGCTCATGCCAAAGTCCCTAGACACAAACCCTATGGATTACTCAAGCAACTCCCTATCCCAGAGAAACCATGGAACTCCATTTCCATGAACTTCATTGAACAGCTCCCCTCCTCCTCTGGCTATACCGCTATCCTTGTCATTATCAACTGCCTCTCAAAACAATGCATCTTTATTCCGATGCATGACACCATCACCTTGCTGGAGTTAGCAAAGCTATTCTTACTCCATGTCTTTTTGAAGCACAGAGTTCCCTCCCACATCACCTCCAATAGAGGTTTAGAGTTTATGTCCCATTTCTTCCACTCTCTAGGAAAAGCCCTGAACATCTGCCTTCACTTCACCTCTGGCTATCATCCTGAGGGAGATGGACAGACCAAATGCATGAACCAGCCGTTGGAGCAATACCTCCAGATTTACTGCAATTACTAGCAGGAAAATTGGTCCAAACTTCTACCTTTGGTGGAGTGCTCCTATAACAACTCCCCAAGTGCAAACACCAGAGTCTCACCCTTCTTCGCCAATAAAGGTTATCATCCCAATATCACCATCTACCCTGAGAGAGACCTTACCTCCGTGTGCACTTGAGAGTATTCTGTTGACCTTGACAAATTGCACCAGTTCCTCTATATGGAGATGGCACATGTGCAAGAATGATATCAAGGACCTGCTGATACTAGATGAACTCCAGCACCAGACTTCAAGATTGGGAACCAGGTTTTCATCAAAGCAAAGTACTTCCGATCAACAAGGCCTTCCAAGAAACTCTCCAAAAAGAGTCTTGGACCCTATACTATTGTCGCCCAAGTTGGCACCCTTTCCTTCACCCTCCAACTGTTACGCTTGGCCCAGATAAGGTTGAGTGTTGACTCAAACGATTAGTGGCAAGGACAAGGATTACCTGTAAATAGGGTTAAGGGTTCGAGCTGGTACTCAAGGGCAAGGGATTACCCATATGTAGGGTCAAGGGTTTGTGGTAATGCTTGAGGAACAAGGGTTACCTGTAAGTAGAGTCAAGGGTTCAAGATGATACTCGAGGGACAAGGGTTGCCCATGAATAGGGTGAAGGGTTCAAGATGATACTCAACTCAGAATGGCCAGGTGATAGAAGGCCTGCAGAAGTTCAAGGGCAGCATTCACTCAAGAGTAGAACAAAGACTCATAGAGGGTTCAAGACAAGGATGTTAGATTGAGTAGGTCTAATGTGAGGAACATGGTAGCCTACAAATGGGTTTATATAAGTAAGGGAATATGAAGATGACTAAGCTGTGGAATGTAATAGAAACAGAAGGAAAGCTTAGTTACTGTAAGAGCATGGAACACAAGAGAAGGTTAAGGAACAATGATGACAAATGAAAAGGAAAATAAGTAGGCAGTGGGAGTGTTCGATCGTGTGACCTTATAGAGAGTCAAGGTTATCATAGGCCAAGGCAAAACATAGTCATGAGAAAAGAGAAGGTAAGGAAGGAAAAAGATGTCATAACATTACCCCCTTAGTATATGCAAGACCACATTGCAGCATGCTCTGCTAAAAGTCAATGCTGTAATGCCCCAGTGACCCAGTAACATTAGCATAGGCGGTATCGTCCCAAATGTCATCAGACATGTAAGGGAATGGGGCATGGGGAGGAGTGGGAGGCCAACAAGGTTGGGTGGTTCAGCGGCAGATTGGCAGTACTGGAAGGGGGTAAGCGGACAATAAGAATGAGGAGGAGCTAGTCAGAGGAGCTGAGGCAGAGGAGGAAGCAGATGTCTTTCAACATTTTGGGCAGCGGGAGAGGAAATGGCCCAGAGCCCACCTGAGACAGCTAGCACATTGATACCTGTCACAACTGACCTGGATATGTCCTAGGCATCTGCACTGGAAGAACATGTTCTCATATTGGGGATAAGAGGAAGGAAGAGAGATCATACCATGACCACCCGTCCAGATTGCTTCTGTATGTTCCAGCACAGCCAGTTCTTCAGACACCAAAGGGGAGGACAAGGGTTCGGGTAAGGAGGTGAGGGATAGTTGTTGGACCTGCAAGGTAACCGTGTATGTGCATGTGAGATGAATCTCTTCCAGGTATTGTTCTATGTCTTCAACAAACTTTGTTATTCCTAATTGGTGCATGAGGGCGACTAGGGCTTCTTCGACAATGGTGTGAATCCCCTGTAATTGGGTCAGCTGAAGAGCTTGGTCTGCATATGTGGCACGGGAAATGTGAACAGCAAAAAGGGGAACACAAGCAACCTGTAAATATGCTTGGTATAAAAGATATAAGGGAGAACCCATGTCTAAGTGGGCAGCAATAGGCATGGCAAGGCAGGAATTGGTAAGGGCGGCATGGAGGGCAGCTAGTTGGGTACCATCAAGGAAATTGTTGTGGAGACAATGGGCATAGACAGGGATGTTGACTGAGTGTACAACATTAGCAGGGTAGGGTTCTTTCTGAACAGGAGAAGGGGAACAGTTGAGACTGGGAATGGTAGCAGGGTCTTGGTCCCAAGCACCAAGGGAAAGGTGAGTGGCATGGACTATGGGAGAATGTTCCCAAGCCCCAGGGGACTGGTAACTTGCTCAGATGAGAGGTGAAGACGGAACTGGGGGTGGTAAAGAAGGATGGGAGATGTCGTCAACGATTGGAAGGGGAGTAGATACAAGGGACAAAGGGGAAGAGATAGAAAAAGGCATGGTGATGAAAGTGATTTTGAGTCAAGAGTGATTGGAGTGGAAAACAGTTGGGTGACGTCTTTTATAATCTTGGAGTATGGACTGTGAATGTTTCAGATTCTGCTCAGGTACCCACAAGTCATCTTCGACAGAATATCCCTTCCATCAGATCAAGAAGGAATGGCTTTGCGGTGATCCCCGGTGCTTGAGAATTTTCTCAACTTCAAATTCTTCTTCTCCTTCTATTAGTTCCGGGAGCGGTGTGGGGAAATTCTGCCCATGAATGGGATTCTCACAATAGGGCGTAAGGAAAGTGGCATGGAAAACAGGGTGGATCTTCCAGGTTTTCAGGAGGTTTAGGGCGATAAGAAAGCAGGGATAAGACTTGGGTGATAGTAAAGGGTCCTTCTCGGTTTGGGGTAAACTTTGGGTTTACCACTGACCATTTTACGTTTTTGGCCTTCAACCAGATCCAATTGCCTTTCTGAAAAGGAGTGAACTGTTTTTGAAATTGGGTGCTCATTACCTGACAGGCCAACTCATGAGCAGCTAACACTTCATCTCAAGCAGCAGTGAGGGCTTTTAGGCAGGTTTCAACTGTGGGAGTGGAGGTTTGGGGATTACTGAAGGAAGGGCACAGGGTTCATATCCCATCATGAGGTAAAACGGGGACAGGTGAGTTATGGAATGGGGGTGGTGATTGTGTGTGAATTCAGCATGGGAGATAGAATATGCCCATGTTGTTGATTGGTCGCCACAGAAAATGCGGAGGTAAGTTTCAATTTCTTGATTTACACGCTCAGTTTCTCTGTTGGATTGTGGGTGGTAGGTGGTAGAGAGGGACAGGTCATAGTGGAGGAGCTTTCTGAGCTCTTTAGCGAAGGTGGATGCGAACTGGGGTCCCTGATCTGAGATAATTTTGTCATATAGTCGAATCGGAGAAACACCTTGTGAAAGAAAAGGGTTGTGATTCCTTTAGCGGTAATGGTGGACTTGGTTGGGCAAAGGATTACCCCCTTAGTAAGCCCATGGTCAACCACAACCAAAAGGGCATCAAAACTGGAGAGAGTAGGGAGTCCCATGATCAGATCACAGGAGAGCTGTTGGAAGGGGCAAGACATGCAGAAGGGAATAGGGAGCAAAGGGGGCATGAAAGGATGGGTATTCACTTTGTTCTGCTGACAGATGGCACAGCCCTTGATAAAAGAGTGGATGAAGGAGGCCAACCCAGGCCATCAAAAGTCTGCTGAGACCAGCTGGCGTATCTTCAAGAACCCAGGGTGGCCAGCCAGGTCATGATTGTGGCAGTGAGAGACAATGTCATGATGAAGAGAGTCAGTGGGAGGGACATAAAAACGACCACGATAGAGGAGAATGTCATTAACAACCTGCCAGTTGGCAAGCCGGGAGTGGAGAAAAGCCAGGACGTCTCCCTGCAGAGATTGAAGAGACCACAAGACAAGGGAATTGCCGGAGGAGGTGCAGGAGATGTGGGCATGGAGAGCAGTATCAATGAGGTTGATAAAGAGGGAAGGGAGAAGAAGAGTGACACCAAAATTATCCAAAGAAGCATCGCCGCTGAAATCAGGGCGGTGGGAAAGTGTTGGTGACCCTAATCAAATAATGACTAGGTTGTTACCATAAGATACTGACTTAGAATCAAGAGTTAGAGTAGGGGAATCCTGACAAGAACTTGACTGAAGATCTTGTGGTGTATATTCACTACTATATATACTATGACAGGATGCGCACAGACCAACAGGCCGTGAGAGAGTAATTACAAATGTAGTTAAAGTAAAGATGGTAATTAAATAAATGTGTAAGCGGCACAGCTTCTAAAATGGAAGAGAAGTGCATGGAGATGAACATGAGAATAAGAACCACCAGGGTCTTAGGGTCGATGGAGATTAAATACACATGTCCAGAGATCGCACAGCAGATCCCAGCAGAGCCATTCTGTAGAGAAGGGCGCACCGCAGCCACATTACTCTAAGAACGTCAGAATATCACATGATCTTACCTCATGATCCATTAACTTAGGGGTTAATCACATGACAAGTCATGTGATTGTGAGAAAAGAATAAAATAAAAGCAAAGAAAAAATAGTATCTGTAACAGAAAGGGCGTTGGGACCAGCAAGGAGTTTACCTGGAACATGGATAAGCCACAGATCGAAATTGGAGAGGTCAAGAAGCCAATGCACTTGATGGTGGTTGAGTGTTTGGGAAGAATGGAAGAAGGTGAGATTTTTATGATCCATAAAGACCTGTACAGGATAAGCAGCCCCATGAAGGTAGTGACGCCATGCTTTAAGGGTATGAATGATGGCAAGAAGTTCTTGATCATAGATGTCGTAATTGCGCTCCACCGGGGAGAAGGATTGTGAGATATATGAACAGGGATGCCAATCCCCATTGTCATCCATTTGAAGAAGGATTTCCCCCGAGGTGAATTTAGAAGTGTCAGTAGTGATAGTGAAGGGGGTGGAAAGATTGGGGAGGTAAAGGACTGGTTGGGCCAGGAAGAGGTGCTTCAGCTGTTCAAAGGCAGCGTGACAAGATGGAGTCCAATCCCATGGGTGATCTTTCTTTGTGAGGACAAGCAAGGGATGGGCGATGTTGGAGTAGTTGGGGATAAAACAACAATAAAAGTTCGCGAAGCCAAGGAAAGAGTGGACATCTTTGACTTTGGATGGGACTGGCCATTTAGCGATGCCCTCTAGTTTAACTGGGTCCATGGTGAGTTGTCCTGGGCGAATGATTATGCTGAGATATTCTATCTCCTTGGCCACGAAGGTACATTTCTCCAATTTGAGATGGAGGTTGAGTTCTTCCATGTGCTGGAGCACGCGCTTGGTCCATTCCACATACGATGTTTCATCAGGAGAAAATATCAGGAGATCATCCATGTAGATAACAAGCCACCCCTTGGCAATCAAGTTATGAAAGGAGTCGTTCATGAAACATTGAAAGGTAGCAGGTGAATTGGACAAACTGAAGAATATGACGGTGGGCTTGAAAAGTCCCTTATGCATGATAAAGGCCGCTTTCCACTGGTGCCCATCTGTTATTCGGATATTATTATACCCCCAATGGACATTAAATTTGGTAAAAACTTTAGCATCGTGTGGTTTGTCCATAAGGTCAGAGATGAGGGGAAGGGGGTATGTGTCATGGACCGTATGCTTGTTGACATAGTGATAGTCTTGACATGGTCTAAGTTTTCCATTCTTCTTTTTGACAAAGAAGAAGGGAGAAGCCTGAGGGGAGTTGGAGGGACGTATTTTTCCCAAAGCAAGGTTTTTGTTCAAGAAATCTTTGGTGGCTTTCTGTTCTTCTGGGTTCAGAGGGTAGACTTTCCTGATCTTTGGGATGAAGAACTCATCGAGAATGATCTCATGATCATAAGGGTGAGACAGCGGAATGTGGTCAGTTGCTTCCTTGGAGAATACCTTGGCAAATTGGTGGTACTCAGATGGGAGTGTGGTTTTGGGTTTTGTTTTCTCGGCGGTGGCTGCCAATTCAGTGGCAGTGGTTAGTTTTGTGATGTAGGGAGAACCCAGGGGAGAGAAACAACTCCCGTAACGGGTGATACAATAGATGTGTTGATTGTGGAGTGCTCACTGGAGGAAATGCTCCTCATCTTCATGTTGAAGGTATGAATGTAGATGGTGGTCGGTCACTGCATTGACATAGCAATGTTTGGGAGGAGGTAATGGGGAAGGTTTGACCAAATAATGGGTGTCGTGTTGCTGAAGGGCATGGAAATGAGTATTATAGAGGGCCTTTGACTCATCGGTGGACTTAGAGAGAGTCAGGGTCTCAGTAATCCAATCAATAATGGAGTTTGCCCTTTTCAACCAGGGGAGGCCGAGGATTACATTTTTACTTCCACAGGCAAGGACATAGAAGTTGACCAAGTGACAGATTTCTTTGACTGAGATGAAGAGGGTGCAGGAGTGGGTTACTTTCCCATTTGCATTTTTTGATGCATCAGTGTTATGGGCAAAGAAGGGCTGCCTAAGTTTTACTAGGGAAAGGTGGTAATGGTGGGTGAATTTGCAATCGATACAGCAAATTTGGGCTCCACTGTCTACTAGGGTGGTTGTGTCGACAACTTTCATTGAATGCGAGGGCATAACCAGTTGCATGGGAATATGCATAGATTGCTTAGATCATACTGTTGCATGTTCAATAGAAGCAGGGAAAACTTGCATCGAGGGAGTTTCCCGATTTAAAAATCCAGTGGGAATACATCTTTTCCCTCTTCTTCATCATCCTTAATATCAAGTAGGTTCAGAACTTCATCATCTTTGGTGACCTTCTGGACCCGTTTGTTGACGGGGTTCTTTTTTTGTGCAGGGGTTGATGGGAAATGGGGGCAAGCAGTGCTGAGATGTCCAGGGTTATGGCAATTGAAGCAAAGTTTCTTTTCAATGCAGCATTTTCGTTCTTCCAGTGTGAGTTTCCCTACTCAGACTACATTGACATCCATGGCATTGGGGTCATGGGGAGTTTCCTTTGGCTTTGTGGGGGTGAAATGGTAATAGGTTCTGCGATTGATTCAGGGTTTTTCAATCTCGCAGGCGTGTTCCCACTG
>JBBPRD010000402.1:0-13727 GCA_038092855.1 Boletus piedmontensis
CGTTGTGATGCGATTCCCTCGAAGCCGGAGGTGCTTCAATCCTGTACGACTGAGGGGGTCCTGAGCCGATGCCATAATGAGGCCGGTCAAAACGTCTTTTTGCAGTGCGGCAGACGTCAGTGCGTTATACGACACGTCCAGCGTCCTCAGGTTAGGAAATAGCCGTGTAAGCAAAGGCAAAAGTGGTTCGCTTGATTTTATCGGGGTTGCACCGCCCTCGACCTGGCGTGTCATTGTGACGTTATCGCCGAAACCGCATCCATCCAAGACAAGTTCCTCCAGGGTTGGTATCAACCCGGCATCCATTTCAGGTCGGCAAGAGGGTAACGAGATGGACAGGTCTAGTTTCCTATTGCTGAGAATGAGTATCTTGAGCGTGTGCGCGAAGGACTGTGAAGATATTGCCGCAATAGGGAGACTCGGCGTAGGCAAAGCAATATCCGTTTTTCCTGGCGTGGCATGTGCAGTCAAGGCAGACGTAGCGAGAGAAAAGGATCTTGTGTGCGATCTCGCAGGGGGCGCCGAAGCCGGGAGCGTGAGCGTCTGGGTAGTGGCGTGGTAGTACTGGGGGTTGCTGAGGTTGAATGACGACGATGAGACACCTTGCGGTGGAGGTGAACTTGGATGACCGATGCCAGTGACCGAACCTCGTTTTCCTTGCGAGGACAGAGCGCTCTCTGTTGCGACCGAAGATTGGGTGGCTGCCACCGCCACTCTTGCACGTCTCCGCCCGCCTTCGGTCAACAAGCCCTGTTCTGCTTCGATCTCCCATGCTTCCTTTGGTGGCCCTTCGTGTAAGAGACGATTCGCAGTGTGTGTTGTTGGACCCCCATTTAGGGACTTTGCACTCCTGTGTCTCGCCCTGCGCTCAGCTTCAATCTCCCAAGCTTCCTTCAAGACCTTCTTCCCTACAGTTATCCTAAGAGTGCCTTCTAGTGGTTCGTCTGCCGTCATATCAAACACGAGTGACTGTTTCAAACCAGTGAATGCCAACGCTAAAGCTGCGGTGCTGGCACGCGTCTCTTCGAGATCAAGAATGCACAATGAAGAGAAAGTCCGAGAAACATCCCCAGTAAAGAGAGTAGGTGGAAAGGCGTCATCCCCGATGTCCGTGTTTGCTAGGCGAAGTTCTTTCAACTGACTGAGGCCCCCGAACGCGCGTATGAAGGCCGAAGAATCAGAGTTCCCTGAAGCGATAGGATTAGATGACAAGTCAACCTTGGATAAGCCGGAGGGGAGATTCTTGTGGTCGATAGCGGAAGCTGTCAACTTGTTGAAAGACACGTCTAGTGACAGAAGGCGTGGCAATGGCACATTAGCACGGGTGATCACCGGGCCAAAGAATCCTCCGGAACTGTAAGTATCTCTTCGTGATCGACCAAGGGAGTCTGAAAACGGTGCACCAAATGGCAGGGCGAGGAGAGCATTATGCGACAGGTTCAAGATAGAGAGTGTGGGGAGTGAGAAGATATTGATAGGGACCGATCTTAACGAGTTATGTGAAAGATCTAGGCTAGTAAGGGCTGTCAAGTCAGCAAAAGTGTCGGGTAGAGCACAGATCCTGTTTTGATGCAGCTTTCGTGGTAGTCAGTAACACGCATTGATTACAAGCAGAGCAGACACACATCGACGGACTTGAGTGATCCAAAGAGTGAGATCTCGTGCTGGATCTCAACAATCTCATTGTTCCATGCTTTCAACACTTGTAGGTCCTGTGCTTCAAACCATGCGGGACCTCCACGTTGTCCGGACCGTTTTCCCGGGATCTCTGAGGAGCCTATTGGGGGTTCCTCAGGAACAGACTTCAGTGCATCGGGCTTTACTCCCAAGTGGATCTCAAATAAAGCAGACGGCAGGCATGGCAATGAACGCGAGGCAAGATTGATTGAGCCTGTCGTAGAAGTGACCTTGTCAGGTAAGCTTTCCGGGTGCAAGAGAGCATTAATGTCCATACCTGTACTGCGGGCACGCTCGATGGCTTCTTTCACGGACCACCGACCGAGGTCAGCATTCTCGTCCACAGGCTCTTTCTTGGTCGGACTGCCACCGGGAATAGCATCCTCCAAGGTGTCGAAGCTATCAAAGCCCACACCTCTGCTGACGACGGGTCTGGTAGCTGCCTTTTTAGCCTCAGCACGCTTGAGTGCGATGGCTTCTTTGATGCTAAGAGGTGTTTTGGGAACTGGGATCTCTTCCTCGGGTGGGGCTCGACGGATCGCCTTGGAGGGCGACTTTGGAATCGACTTTGTGCGGACGCGAGGGGTCGAGGGGGGGGCACTAGCGGATGGTTTGGATGGGGACGGTGCTCGGGAACCTCGAGACGTGGGAGGTACCAAAGCGGTTTTGATCGTCGGTCTGGAAGAGGAGGCTGGCTGGGGCACACGAGACATGGCTTAGAGCGTGTAAACAATACAACTTTGTGTTCGTACTAGAAAAAAAACGGAGAAAGACGAATTATGAGGCAATGTCAACCGACACGCGCACTAAGTCACGACCAGAAGAACCTCTAGTCGAGGACTGGTCACACGGAGACATTACGAAACTATACGCGACAGGCTACAGAGTTCAAAAGTCGGGTGCATGAATTTACGACTCTATGCACAGCGATCTGAGTGTGGACAAGTGTAGAATACGCTTGCATGAAAGAGAGGTGGTAGAAAAGGTGCACTACTCGTCACCTGTAGACCCGCCTCCTTCACTGTCCTCGTCCGCATCGTCGTCCTCATACAAATGTAGATCACTGATACTTTGTTCCGTCTGCCGAAGTTCTGCGTACGCTTCCTCTTCATCGCGTCTGTATTTAGTGAGATCGAAGCCGTCTGACTCATCTCCCTCGTCTTGATCTTCGAACCACTCTGGGTTGTATTGGAACTGAACCCAGGTCAACGAAGTCATCGGAACCCAAACCAAGACTTACCAAGTCTCTACCGCTCATGCCAGTGATCTTGCCGGCTGCGTGCTGCGTCTCCTTGGCTTTGCGTAATGCCTCTGCCTCTGCCTCCTTCTTGTCCATTCGTGTCTTCTTCCAGACAGCAAAAGTTTCAAGAGTAACCGGGGTGAGATTCGAACCCAGTTTGTGCCGCTAAAACAGAATGAGTATTTCACCTTCTCGCGGTGTAGAAGTGTACCTCTATCTCTAGGAACTCCTCAAGTGATATCACGTTGGCTTTTGCAGCCTCCTCCGCAGCTTTTTTCTCAGACTTCAGGACGAAACCGGGGGGTAAAGCATGCCGGTACTGGCACTTCTCCCCACCGTTTGGACATTCCCAGAACCATCCAAACCTACAAAATGAAATGAGAGTACAGTGAATGCTGAGTGCTGAGAAAGATTACATACTTATTCGTTTCAATGGCCTCGATAAAGTATTTGCAAACAATCTACATACGTATGTGAGTGAGGCATATCGAAGGCCTTTCTACGCACGTCTGTTGTAGTTCGTGGATTGCCATGCTTCGACAACACCACACTTCGCAATTTCGCCTCATCCCAGCTCTCCATCGTGTCTGTGACATTTGGTTCGACACACGTTAATATCCACGACGGAAAAAAAGATATAATCCTACGAACCCTTCATCTTCTCCTCCCGGCTGTCTTCGTAGAGGTTTTTCTTCTCCACTTTCCGACCAACATCGAGATCATGGCTGAACTTGCACTTGCTACCCTTATCACAGCTTCCAGCCTTGTAGAACACGCAGAGGACGGTCTTGGGATCAACACCGAAGGGTACTTTCTGCGTCTGCGCGGGCTTGAACATGGCAGCTTCTTCTTTCTTGCGCTTCTCTTCCTCTAACTTGGCCTTAGCTCGTAACTCCTTCTCCTTCTCCTTTGCGAGTGCTTCCCTAGACTTCCCTGCCACGGCAGCCTGCGCCTGAATCTGTTGCACGTGTTTCTGGACCTTGGCCGACTTGTTTTTCTACAAAACCATCGTTGACAATGCCGGTCGATTCACGGAAACGAGATTGCGTACATTCTTCAAGCCAAAGGTCTTTGCAAGGAACCTTGATTAGTTAGCCAAAAATACAAACTGCGAGTGATGAAATCACCTTGTCCTCCTTCACCTTGGAAGATGATGGTGCATTTTGTTTCTTTGGGGGCATTCTTGGTACCACTAAGGACTGCTGTCTTCCTTAAACTTTTTGATCTGCTTCGGATATGGTAGGGAATTGATAGTAGCGTCGCGGTCAGCCGGAGTCGGATCGTGTACTCGCAGGTCCCACTATGGGTTAGGCGAGGTCCAGTCAGCCTGTGTCACCGCCACAAATACTCACAAAAACACCCGGATCCAAGTCAGTGACTCGGACCGCTCATGGCAGTAAAACTATACTTGTACGGTCATTAGGCCCTAGCGGACTTTGAAACCTAATCTAGCGGACGCGCGCACTGATGTTCGAATCAAATTTTACTCCTCAACCGTACAAGTATAGGCCCAGTCCCCCGCTCATGCAAGCGCTCATGATTAATCCATCATCCAGCATTGTGCACCGAGGCATTGCCCATCATTGATGTGGAATTTGCGGCCCATCGGCCCCCGAGCGGTAGCTACGGATATATAAACCCATTTCGCATCCTTTTATCTACGCTAGCGAATTCTCCTGTTGCAAGCACTCAACAATGTCATTCACCTTCACCGGGAACTTGGAGCATCGTCTCCCCACAGTCTCTGCGGGTCTATCATTGACATTTATGTGAATCTTATGCTCCCTTTTGTTTCAATCCTGACTCATTCAGCGCACCAGCGTCTTCGCGATATTGACTGGCCAAGTCGGGCTGTACTTTTGGAAGACGCCCATTCATAGTCGTGACCCTCTTTGGGTCAAAGGCATCGTGAGTAATGTCGTGACATGTGAACATCATCGTTATTGACTTGCTATGCCTATAGGTCATATTCATTTGGTCAGTTTTCAAGTGCAGGTGGCCAAAAATCAACTAATAAAAGTAGGATGATGCAAGCTTCAGAGACGTAAGTAAGTTTAATAGTAATATACCGTAACCATAATAATCCCTCTGGATCATTCGACATAAGTGCACTAGCATGTCATATGACTGTGCTTGCCCATGCTCATGATTCTACACTGGCCGAGGAGTTGGTTAAAGAAACTTTATGGTATGTAGATAATCCTTCAATGAACACCTAATGTGACTCTTGGATATTGTTGATAGGGAGACAGCACTACATACTGGAATATGTGTAATATAAGTAACTTTGGGATTTGGTATGGTGACTAATTTGTAAAATTCAGGTAGCGACTGGATGTCTTGTTCATGCATTCTTTATTAGTCGCATCTACCTCTGTGAGTAATATGTAGAACTTGTTCATTCCAGCTATATAGGGACTAATGATACTTCTAGTGAGAATGAACCCAGTTCATGTAAAGGTCTTAGTGATGCTTGTATGTATAAATCAATGAATATTTGGTACATGATGTTAACCTATTTCAGTGCATTGTTTTAATCCTTGAAGGAGGTAAAGACTGTATACTGCTCAGTGTACAAGTTATATTGATTTCAAAATAGCCTTTGGATTCATCTCCATGCTATCTTAGTGAGTGGTTCATTGAAAATGAGCAGATTGGACAACTTATTCTGATGTATCATTTGTTAGTATTATCTCTGTTTCTGCAGAACCAAAACATGTGGTTTTATTTGCAAGTTCTATCTTTGCTAGCCATTTACTATACTTATCAAATCCAATAGTGGCCAACACCTGTTTGGCTGGGGCTCTCCATTTTAGCAGATGTTTCAATTGCTGGATCAATATGCTATATTTTGCAACAAAGCAATCCCTTTGTATCTATGAGGTAAATGGTGCAAAATGAGGTCATGGTTTGAAAATGAAAGCTAACTTATTGATATATAGATTGAATTTGTTGGTTAAAAGGCTTACAAAGTTTTGCATCCAGACTGGGCTGGTAACAAGGTATGCAGCAATGATTTTAAGGTGACTATATTGCTAATTGATGTTGATACCAGTCTAGCTGCTGGGGCTACAGTGGGCATTGTAGGCATTTACTTTAGATCTTGCAAGATTTATTGACCAACAAAAACTCAAGTGGACAGCAGTTCAGCTTGATCCAGGACATCTGCTCATGGCTTTTCCTATGGGTGGCAGTGAGTGCACTATTTTTATTGCAAACTTTACCCTTATTAATCAAGCATCTGTTTAAACAGTTTATGCAACATGTGTCATGTCCAAGTTAGTCCTATGCTACCATTCCCTCTTTAAGGCTAACATCTACCATATGAAGCTTAATTGCTAGGGAATCTTATTTTTGTCATATACAAATAGATGAAGATGGTGAATGCTTTGGAATGGCAACAAGAAGCATTGTTTTTGCCACCCCTGAAGGTATTGAAAAGGTATGTGCTCCAATATGGTGCACTTTTAAAGCATAGGAATCTTATGGTTTCCAGAATGAAAGTCTTTCTTCTGAAGTGAATCAGTGAATATCACAAGATTGTTGTTTTGAAGGGGCTAAGTCCAGATGGTTCACATCATAACTACTGTATTTGACTTCTGTAGAACATGGTAATCCCATGACTTATGTCTGGGGTAGTGAATCCACATCAGTGTATTTTCCTTTAGTTTGATTTCAAAGATATTATCATTCCATGGAACAGGTGTCATGATTGCAGGGATAGCTACTAATGTTCATGGGGAATGAATACTTAACCCACCTGGTGGATCCCACACACCAAGCTCTCTCTTTATCTCCTGGACTTCTTGGTCCCATCTCTCTTCCCAGTAGACTGTCAGAAGGCATCTGGCACTTCCACCACACCTAATCCCCCATGGTACAAATTCGAGCCAAAGCCTGTCACGTTGTGTCTGCTTCATCTTGATAGAGGCCCCAAGTGCTAGTGCAGTCATGGGCAGCCTTAGATTGGCAAACTCAAACGCCTTGAGGGCGAGTTCCGGTAGAGCAGAAACACGGAGGGCAAACAGAGCATGATAGAAATCGTGGGTTTCACGATATCGTTGCATGACGTAGGCGAGTTCTGGGTCGTTGATATAGCGAACCTACTGGGAGTATGAGAAGGTATCCGGTAGCAACAATTATAAAAAAAAGCGAACCGGCTCTCGGGAATCAGGGGTGACTTTGCATACTTCAAGCCATCTTGCGTATTCTCTTCCAAACGTCCCGTCTGGAAGTGCCTTGAGCCTTTGTAAGTCTAGGGTCTTTGAGCTAATGCGCGGGCGGTCTTTGAGGATCCTACGTCCTTCTGAAGAGTCAAGCATCGTGTCACGCAACCATGGCAATGTAGAACCTGCAGTAGTTTCGCCAAGAGCGGCCACCATGTCTAGGGCGTGTCAACAATGACGAATATATTCCAAGCTATCCTTGGGGGAGCTTACCGCCGCGCCTTGGGTCCATGAATGCCATCAGGGCGGAACCTACGGTAAGGAACGCGTTCTCAAAGGCGTTGAGGGGAATGTGACCTGGATAGGTGGGGGAACGATGCAACAGTGAGCTGGTCTGGAATGTGCGAAACGTAGGTATGAGGGTCTGATTATTGCGGACAACATTATGAGAGAGACGAATGCAGGCCTTTGCACTGACCGAGCTAGTCATGGTTCCGGTTGTGCTGGCCATTCAACCTGTTCAGCCCACTGGGATAAACCCTAACCCTAACCTAGGGGGTGTTAGTGGACCGTGATCAAACACAACGACGACGAGCTCCCGATATCGCACTCAGACGTCAGCCAAATTCGACGGGCCCATTATGATCACGAGTATCTATTAAGCGCACACTCTATGTCGTGCGCATGCCGAAGGAGGATGGCTACCGCTACCCTCTCAGCCACAAGGACTCTCAGCATGGAACTTCGACAACCAAGTGTGGACATTCATTCCACAATGTCAAAGCGTGAGTTGTTGTCCTCTCCATTTAAACCTGGTCTATCATCTGACCCACCATTGCAACCACTGATAGTGGGTACTGTCCATCTCCTCAGTCAGTATGCAGTCAGAGCAGTCCGACGCCCTATCTCGCAACTTCCCCATCCCTACTGAAAACCACGCTGATCCATGCGCTAGTCACCATGTGAAGCCCGATACTCGCCGTTTTGCCGGAATATTCCCTCTAGAAGTTCCAGAAGCCGTCCCCGTTGACTGCCGGGATGCCACACACGAAGAACACGACAGCGATTCCGATAATTCTGATTCCTCACGATGGGAATTTGTCTCCGTGCTCGATAAGCATACCTCCACTACTCAAATCGAATCGGTAACAAGCGTGGACGAAAGTTCCACCCTCAGCGCAGCGCAACAAATTATTGCTTGTTATCGTGCAGTTCATGGTAGCGACCACGTGTCCGAGTCTGCCATGACGGAAATTAAGGAGAAGGAGCTCCCTCAAATCCCTGACGACCAGCGCTCAATGTACACCCTTGCTACGTCGACGGACACCCAGTCCACTATGGACATGATGTGGAAACCGAAACCTAAAGTCCACATGCGTCGCACCGATCGACGAGCCCTCATGCAAGCAGTGCGTTGCCCTCTCACCCGTATCAGTCATTGCCACAGCATGCTGACACAACAATTATAGCAAAATCAAGCGTTTGCAATGATGCATAACGCCGGTTTGAAGCCCACAAATAAGATCCAATGCCGCCGTCGAGGATGTGCCGATATTCTGCCGCACGTGGAAGCCCTCAAGTATCATCTCCATATCCATAATATCGCAGACGCGGCTTCCAGGTGCTACGATGCTTCCCGTTCCGCTGCGCGGAATCTTTCTCTGGTTGAATGCAGTACCTCCAACTCAAAAACTTCGATGGCAAGTCACACCCGTTCAAAATCCTTTCTCGGGACACAGCACAGCTGTCCGACGACCTACTCCCCTCCAAGAAAACCTTCAGCCGGCGGTCTCCTTCCTTCGCTTTTCTCCCCACGCGAGAGCACCCCGGAAGCTCAAAATCTTCCTAATCTCGCAATTCTCGCTACGGCCTTTGTCTCTGATCCTAGTTCAAGCAACTCAGCCGGTCCTTTATCTGTGTGTAACAACAGCGAGACACCTTCCACGCACACCCCGATACCGTCCCGTGGTCGAAGAACGAGGAAGGAGAGTAGGGCTATCTCTGTAGGCGCTGAACACAACCCCAGCATTGCTATGTTACTTTCTCCGCCTTCCCCGGGTATGCAGGGCCGTCTTGTGCTTACTCAGGATACAAACTCGCCCATGCCACCTGAGCCCAATCCTGCTATGGATGGTGAGAATGATGATTGCGTCATTATTGCAAACGGGAACGCACATTCGATTTCTGAAACGCTCACAAGGTCGCGGAGTCCCTTGAGAGCGCTCAGTCCAACGCGGGCTATGAGCCCCATTCGAAGTAAGGATATATTCTGATCCGGTCGAGTCATACATTGCTGATGATATATTGCTGTAGATGGTATTAGACGCGTTTTATCTATTGGGTATTCTGTTGATTTCACTGATAAGTGAATTGTAGAGGACTCTCTGTTCATTGTGCTGGCACTAATGCATTTACATCCTCGCATTGTTTCTTACATCTGCAAGTCTTTCATCACTCATTATCATCACATGTACTAGTTCACCGCGTTTTCCCGTTCATCTGCATCTCAGCATACACCGCTTGATAACATAATTGTTGTACCACCTCTCACCTGTTTATCTTTTAACACGTTATTTGGTCGTTGACATCACAATAAATCACGCTGGCTGATTTTACACAAGTTCCGTTGGTATTTGAATCCGACATAGCGGCTTGCCTGATAACGGAAATAAGACCGTACTAAGATATGAGTCATAATTAACGAAACCGTATCCATAGCCACATTAAGCCAGCATCATGGTCGACAATATAGATAATAGCTTCGGGAGATCAGACTGCTCCACCCGCTTTGGCCGCGCAGGTTCTTGAACAATAGGGATGCTTCCCAAAGCGAGGTTTCGAGCGACAAAACTATGAAAGAAAAGGGCCAAATACGCGATCTCAGTTTGAAGAAGGAAGCAGTTGGGAGTTACGGTACACACGTTGCACATCTTGGTCGCTTGCGCGGCGCATGTCCGCCCACAGTAAGGGTGGTTTTGATGCTTGGGTCTCACTTGGCAGAACTGTATTGATCCCATCCATCAGATGACGTGTCGCTTGGGGAAGGCACTCAATCATACCTCGCAAAGCCCACTGCCCTGAGGTGAAACGATCTGTGGGTTGGCGAATCCGTTCCCAGATGCCAAAACGGGCGCAACAGAGAAACGCTGCACATCCACATTGGAGATCAGTCGAGTGTGCACAAGGGAGGTAAGATCTTGAATTGATAAACGCGTAGTGTCTCGTCGGGCAGTGGGAATATGGGATGGGTCATCCTGTTCTTGGCGTAACTCCTCCCGAAGCCTCACGAGAGCTCTTCCAAGTTCATTGCGGCCAGAGTGATCAGCGCCGATTCCCCAAAAATAGTCACGTGGAGAATCCTAAAGTAGATTGAATCCCAAGGACGAAACGATGGGACTCCTCTCACCTCAACGAGATCAGCGTCGCCCGTCCCTAAAAGTAACGCTTTGAGGTCGGGATGTTGAGTGAATTTGAGGCGAAGGGCAATGTCCATCTATGTTTGAAAGATGAAGGTTTGTTCAGAAAGTACGCACTAGAAAGAATTGACGGGTACCTTCTCTATGTTGACTTGTCTCCAATCCGAGCGCACCGATTTCTGGTACCGATGTGCTTCATCAAAAGCTAACATCGGCCTTTCGCCACAATTCCGAATACGTTCCGCAATCTCGGGATGGTCGTCCAGGAACTGGACAAAAGGCCGTCGAGAGCAGAGTGCAAGAACCAATGTCAGCACCCACAAGCGAGTAATTTTACAACACGTACCTTGAATGCTTGAAATAAGTGTTCGCTTGTCGGATACCTTTTCCCCTTGTATACGACTTCATGCGGCGAAAAGTTGGTGAATTCATAGAATGGATCGTTCTTGTCGTAAAATAGGACCGGCGCCGTCTTTGATGTTCGAAATGGAGCTATGGATGCACCGGTGGGAGTAACAGGTGCTGTAAGGAGAGGATAATCCGTCTCTGTGCTATCGCTGTTGGAGGCACTGGGTGATGGCGGTTTCAAGTAAGAGTTGCTGAACGATGCGTTAGCTAGAAAACGTCAGAGACAACCCGTCATACCTTGGGGTGTAGTACTGCGTAACGGGCCTCTGTTTTTGTCTGCCAGAGGCATTTTGAGGTGTAGTCGGGGATCCTCCGAGTCCAAAGAGTTTCATGATCCGACGGGCGTCTAGCATTCCGAGCGTGATCACGAAAATTGCAACGAGTAGATAGAGAATTTTGAAGATATGCGAGGAAATGATCGAGTCAGTGCAGGTTCAAATGATAGTTTCCCTGACAGCTCACGAGGAGGGAGACCCTTATAAAGCTCTTCCGAGAAGGCGATGTAATTGACACCCCTCACAACACAAATATCTCGGAATGATGGGTTCGCCACGAGGGGGAGCAGAATGAACTAGAAGAAGCCAGGCCTGTCAAAATGACCCAGCTCATCCGTTTTGACACGGACGCGTACTTGACAAGCCATTCAGCTGCAACGTGTTTTGCAAGGCTGCGCCTTACTCCATCTTACTCACTTGCCTTTTCCGGACGACCTAGAAGCCACATCCCTCAACGTTTTAACGGCGTGGATGCTGCATGGTAAGCACAGGACTCGCTTCATCGACGTGGTGCGATGGAACCGGCTCAGATAATTCAGGTGCAGAATGGAGGCGCGCGTCACGCTGATTGTGCTGATTTTGGACCGGAATATCACGAAAGGCCGCGGATAACGTTGGCTAATTGTCCACATCGTTGGCAGCAACATGTACTACATGAATCGGCTCAGTCTCATTGTCTGTGCTGATGGGGTGCAGTGGAGGTGAGGCAAGGGCAACATATAATCTCTCAGCTCTTCCTTACCGCTCCCTCTGTCCAAATCGCAGTGTCAGCTCAATCTGTTCATGGCTTCCCCTCGCAAAGATGAATGGGTGAAGCTCGTGCCTCCCGACGAGTTTTCTCTAGATAACCCAGTGAACACCTCCAATGGTCGACGAAATCGGCTGGTCCGACTTGATAGAGATAGCCCCAGCTTCGCTGAAGGTGCGTGATCACCCTTGCTTCTGGCCAGCGTTAAAGAAGGTCGATGTTTGTTACAAATATAGTAGAGAAACTCTTCGTCAAAGGGTGGCATCATCGTAAGAAAGCGAGACCCGACATCCAATATGTCTTCAAAGTTCTCTGGCCAGAAACTGCGCTCGAACAGTATCTCGACTATAGGTATATATTTACCTCTCTTTCCCATCGGCGTACCCCTATCCCTCATATATTACAGGGACCGAGTCCAGAACACTCTCAAAGCCAAAGACAAGCGAGGAAACGAGAAACTCCTTTTCCACGGCACCAACCGTGCGTGTCTATTAGGAGAGTCCTCGGCTAGTGTGCTGCTCTGCGGTCTCAAACAGTGCTATCTGTGTTCCATTTTGCGCAGCTCATTTGATGTCAGTAAATGTGGTAAGTCTAATTTTCTCATTCCTGTTTATCCGCTCCCATCTCTCCATCAGGTTCAAAGAATTCGTTCAAGCGGTGTGTGAAACCGCATGTAGAGAAAGTCTATTCTGATAGCGGTTCAGATTCGGACACGGCATCTATACCACATCCTGCTCCTCGAGTGCGTCCTCCAGGTTTATTGCTAGCACCAACTATGGTTCCTTATAAATAATAGAGGCAGATGATTATATCTCCTGTCTCTCCGAAAGTGCCTCCCTGCGGGTAATGATTCTTAGCCGTGTTGTCGTAGGCAGGCCCTACAAGAGATATCGAAATGCTCCCGACCTAATCGCACCACCGCCCGGATACGACTCGGTATGTGAATGGCACCCTGCACGGTTATTCATCTAACTTTACTTCATAGATCGCTGGAGAAATTGGATGGGACTTGAATTATGAAGGTCCGTCGGATCACGTGCGCAGTTTTCCAGGACCGAGAATGATCGATCCATAGAAACGGTCACCTACGACAATGACACCCTGCGTCCAGCGTATCTGGTTGTGTATGGGGACAAGCCAAAACGTGCACCAAATCTGAAGGCATTTGTACAGACGATATTTAAGACGCCTATCGTATCATAATTGTCGAAGCTCAAGGTCACGGCAAGCCAACTGCCTATGCATGGCCTCTGCTGCTTACTGTCGCACCGGCTGCACTAGTGTTCATACGGACATTTATTTATATGTTGATACCCCGCATACATTGTATGATAGCCATATCCACGATTGTACTAGATGACGCATGTATTCTACCACCAACGATCATGATATCCGGGTTTGACTTGTTGCTCGCCATGGAGTCCGAGCTCTCCACGTACACCATATTGTATCCGAATTTCGGATCTTGAACGCAACTTAAGCAGATTGTAAGTGACTAACCTTCTACTAGTGCCCCTTGTCGACACTGGTACCGCCCCCGCCGCATCGCATCCAGCTGGTAGCACAGAGATGCAGTGCTGTCCATCGCGCCACTGTCCACAGAGTCACCGTCTCCATTACTGCATGCCTCGTGTGGTCAAGAATGTGGTTGATCAAACACCCGGATCAAAGCGTACTGGTACTCGCACGTGTTCAATTGCCATGGGCAAGGTGCGGTTGCCTTGTGCCGAGGTTGGGGGTGGACTTCTTACCGGGCTTTACCTCGGCAACCACAGACACGGACACCGTCTGGCTACC
>JBBPRD010000403.1:0-13724 GCA_038092855.1 Boletus piedmontensis
GAGTCTATAATAGCAAAAATGGCCGCTTGCTTGTGGACATTCCAATAGAAGTAACCCCGAACCACAACACTGGTCTCCTCTGGTCAAATGATCAGCTCTTCGCTTTCTCGGATGGTAAAATCAAGCAAGTTGAAGCATCCACAGGGTCAGTAGTCTCGGAATGGCCTGTTCCTGATACCAATGGCATGTCGTGCATTGCCCTGCCAAAGTCCGGGAAATTCATTGCCTGCTCTGCTAAGCATACTGTCGCATTTTGGGACACGTCGACACACACCCAGCTCGGTCTCATCCAACACACTCACGACATTTGTTCAATCACCTTCTCACTAGACGACCGGTTTCTCGCAATCGGTGGAGAGGACAGGAAAATCACCATAAAAAATGTCCAAGGCATCCTGCATTCATCCCATCTCATTGTAAGTATTGTGTATTTTTGGATCAAATAGCATATAAACACCCTCGCTGCCAATTTGCAACAGGAAGGTCAGGGCAAATCCAGTCTACCCGAGGGACACGGCAAAGAAGCTGACGGTGATTTCGTACGAGTTCGTTCATTTCGCCCTCGAACTGAGTTCTCACGATAGCGTAGGTTGAGATACCATCGAGTACACTCGTTCCTCAGCCATTGGAACAGGAAGATTCCAGCAAGTCCAGTCCGCTTGAGTCCAAAGGACACAGCAAAGACGGTGATAATGATCTTGACGTATGAGTTCGTTCGTTTTCCCCTCGAAGTGAGTTCTCACAAAGGCATAGATTGGGGTGCCATCGAATGTGCCTGCCCCTGATCTATTTGACTATGACGAAGTTAGTGATCTCTTCGTTCTCTTCTTCCATCGGTGCTGATGCAGCTTTGAAGCTGCCATCCCCGACCTCCTCTACCCATCCCCGGGAGGACGATGTACCACCACCTGACCCCTCCAATGCTGTCTCACCATTGTCTGCGGTCCCACCAGTGACTACCACTCCCAAGGCACGTGCAGAAGAACATCCCGACATTGTCGAGTCACCCCAAAGCCGTTCAGTATTCAAAAAGTGGATCCAGAGGAAGACCAACGAGAACCCTACCTCATACAAACTTGGTTACCTTTCCAGAAACCCGCGCCAGCCTGCCGATCGTGAACTTCCTTCCCGCTCACCAGCGAGAACGGGTACCAACAGGAAAGGACCTTCAAGGATGGCTGCAGGTCAGCGTAAGGCAGTGAGTGCATTTCCTTGATACACGATCAGATGTGGTATGTCTAACACATCGTCCTAGCGAACGGCCACAGCACGCCCGAGCAAGCAAAAGGTTTTGTTGTCTCTCAAATCCGTATGCAGGGACTCATTATACGTTACAGGGCAAACCGCCTGCCAAGACTACTCTGAAAGAAGGTACTTCCACTAGCAGGGGGCGTGCTGCGAATGCAAGGACAACCAATTCGGTGTGTCTTTCTCTAGTGATGTGGATCTCGCCATGACAGCTCACATCCTATTAGGCGCAACAACCGAACGATCCATCGCCACCCTCAGTCGGGACGGTCCGCGTAACAGTAAACATTACTTTTCTTTCACCTATGCCGGTATACTTACAACGGATCAGCATCACCAAGTAGGCAGCTCCAGCGTTACCATCACACTTCCTACGTGGATGTTGTGTTTTCGCTCAGGTGCACACAATGAGACGAATTGATCTAGGTAATTCAATGCGATTTACTTAGATATCATGCGGGACTGGCAGTATGCAGACGTAGTTCTTGAATTCGTTTCTGAGTGGACTCAGTACATCATCTCTTTTGTCTGATATCCAAGTCCCATATGGATCTATCCAGTAGTATAACCCGAGTATATGTTATATATGCATTGAATTACGCTGCTCAAATATCCCATTTAGACCGTGTACGAGGGCAGGGGAGCGGAGGACACACAAGAGGAATGAATGAACATATACCCAATAAGGTGGGACGCCCAAGCGGCCAGCATTTTGGAACGGGCGGTGGTGACCATCACTAGGCCAGTCAGTAGTACAGGGCCTTGGGTGACACCGATTGTCGATAATACGATGACGCCGCGCCGGGTTGGCTCAAAGTATTATCAAATGTTCATGACAAAGTCATGTTGAGGGGTACAAATCTGCTATAAATCTGGCACTCTGCAGTCGTGGTTACGGCGAGCATTCAGCGGGTATCAAGCTTCAAGCTAGGGGGTTGGATGTAACAGTACCGCGATGCGGCGAGTAGGCCTGTCTCGGGGATAGGATCTATCGAGACGTAAAGAGAAAATGAATATAGAAAGGTACAGTTACTCACGATCGGCGATATCGACACCAGCGAGCTCGTCAAGAGGGTCGCAAGTGAATTCGGTTGGTTGACGGGACGAGAAGGCATAATAACGCTGGGAGCTCGTGTTCTAACCAAAAGGACAAGATTAGTAGCAAACAAGTGTCGTGTAACTGAATGCACTCGTAAGCGCACCTTCAGCAGCGTATCTTCCTGTGCCCAGGCAGTGACCGTACTTTCTGAAGTGACCCTCCTATATTCTGCTATGTTCTGGCAGGTCGGTGTGAGCCATAGCGCAATGCGGTACATACATCTTCTCGCGTGGGTTTGACTGGGATTCTCTAGACTTCACCTTCAGTCGACCTCGGCGACAGGGTGAGTTTACGGCCTCGATAGGTCGTTTCTCGTGGTAGATACATAGTAGTGACGGCTCGAGCGAGTTCCTCATCACACTTAGGATGATCGAGCCAAACGAACCAGAGTGTCCCAAGATGCTACACGCCCAGGGTCATGATGCAAGCTGAGGAGAAAAAAGTACATCAGAAAAATAAGAGTGAAAAGAGGGAGGGAACGAGACAAGTTGATGTGGATATAAAAAAAGGATGCAAATTGATGCTGCGAGAGGTCAGGGAGAATAGGATTGATAAATGAGTGACTCTGGTGAGCGTCGCCGCGGTAAAAGAGATTTTTTTTTTCAAAACAACGCAGGCGAAAAGGGAAAGCAGCAACAACTCGTAGTTGTCGCTGCACGATCTTGTTCCCGTTTGAGGTGACGTTCCGAGGTTTGGTGTTCCGAGGCAGCTTCTCTCACGAGGACTGCTACACTGCAAAAAGTAAGAACACTTTCAGAAATGTACCGAGTGAATTCCCCCAAGAGTTGGGGTCATTTTCTGCCAACGATGGTCAATTCCAGAGAACATCACATCATGACACTTATCTGCTCATTTTGGCTAAGAAGAAAAACTGCCTGCAGTGCTTCCTATGACATTTCCCCCCAGTGCTGTGTGCCATTCCATGCAGCCCTTCCATGTGATGGCAAAAATGGACCAATCCTATTTCTCTACAGGCTTGTGCCAATTTGTATTAATACTGGCTTCTATTTCTCAAAGCCACAATTGCACATGGTATTGACCTCAAGAGGACAGACACATCTAGGTTCACATTGGTAAAGGTATTAACAACAAGCTAACATGACATGAGGACAAAATAACATGAAAGAGTGACAAGGGCAATTCCAAAACTGGAAGAACTTTAGTGTACCAAGACAACAAGAAATGGAACATTGTTCTGTGTCCATGTCTGTGTCTGATGGTCCATGTCCATGTCCATAGCAAAGCACTGACAACTTAACTGTAGTCCTACCAAGAAAGCCGAAAATGATGTCCATGTACAAACTTGCTGACTGATCCTACATGGAACTGTCAGGTTATGCAATTACCTGCTATGCTACCCTTTTATTCATGTTGATTGGCAGTGAGTCATTTTGGGCTAGGTCCATGAGTTGGCTACATTGGATTTGGATGAGTAGCATTCATCCATTGTCAACCACTACTCACCAAGAATTGTACATAGGAGCATTCAGAATCACAGTGGAAAACAATATTAAGCAAGAGATGAGAAATGGAGCATGGGATGACACATAGTATCAACAAGGTAATGGTGGCATGGGAAGAAGAGAGTAGCAATTGGAGTATGAAATATAGCATGAGATTGTGGCACAAGTCAACATCATGTGACTGTCACCAGTCCCTCACTTCAAGGCAATGATTGGGGGATTATTGATTATTGATCATGTGCCAGGGACAACTGCAAGAGGCTTCACAGAAAGCACATTATGGCTGCACTCACTTGAAGAAGTTGAAGGTGGAATGGGTGGGGGTGAGATCATGGACAAGGTATTGTGGTAGATAGAGGCTACATACTTGTAACACTACTATTCTCATGCAGCAACTGACAAGCAAATGTTGTCATTGTTGCACATGTATAGTTTGATGGCTCAGCAAATCAGATTATGTAGTCTGGAGATGCTGAGGTTGAGAAGATGTATTGATGCTTTTTAGAATGAACCGTCACTTTTATAAATACATCATTGTTCATTGTCATTTCTAAGATGTGTCCACTAGATCAGTGCCAAGGGTGCTGATCTGTCCATGTGTAAGCAACAGTGACATTTCTTGAAATGTATTTTACTTTTTGTAGTGCTAGCAATCCTGAGCATGTCCATCAGCAGCCCCCAAGGAGTGATATGCCACCAAATTGACCTCCTCACGAGCAGCACACAGTGAGTTGACATTTGTGCTCAATCCCTTGTCAACAAATGGCTGCTTGTAACCAGTCTAGTTGGCAGCAAAGTTGGTCACTGCCAGCTGGCCATTGCTGTTGTGACATGGTACAACCCCTCTGTTATGATGCAGCACATCAAGGAACATGAATGCAACATATATGAAGGGGGGCAATTCTATCAAAATATACCGGATAGTCCCCCATTATTCCGTGCCCAAACAAACTTGTGGGATGGTGGCCATCATGACGTGTCAACAGCATCATGGTGGAACAGGTGGGTTGGCACATGTGCACCTCTGTGGTCTCTCACTTGAGAGTCACACAACGGATCTTGTCGTTTTCATCCTTGAGCCATACTCTGAACTTGGTATTTCTGAGAGAAAGTAGTTGGATTCCGAGATGGTGGAGATGCTGTCTAAGAGGGAAGACACTACAAAAAGTAAAATACATTTCAAGGAATGTCACTGTCACTTACACATGGACAGATCAGTGCCCTCAGTGCTGATCCAGTGGATATGTCTTAGAAATGCCCACCAGCAGTCATTTCATAGAAATGACAACAAACAACAATGTATTTATAAAAGTGACAGTTCATTCTAAAAAGCACCAATACCTCTTCTTAACCTCAGCATCTCCAGACTACATAATCTGATTTGCTGAGCCATTAAACTATGTGTGTGCAACAAAGATGACGTACTGTAGCCATCTGTATGGATGCAACCATAACACGTAATGCTAGGTGGTTGTGTCACTAAAAATAATGCATAACAGTGTATTGTTAGCTAATTTTTTCAGGTGTCATGCAACTTGGCCAGCTTGGTTGCTAACAATAGCAACATAATACATAATAGTGAGTAAAAGGTAGTTACAAGCATTCATTGAAGTTAATAAAAGCCCAGATGTCCTTGTACTCCCCTGCAGCCTCCAATGAATTGTTGGGACCTTTTACTGTGCTTTGAACACAAAGTGGGGCACTGTCCACCTTAGCAGGAATCTGAGCCACATCTAAGCCAAGGGCATTGTGAATCACTGCACTCAATGGGACATTGGCATCATCATTGTCATTATCACAGTCTGATTTGGAGTTGTTGAGTCCATGGACAACACCCATCCAATCTTTGATCTCTTTGTGGAGTATGGAGTGAGTGCAAAGGTAACCAATAAGAGCCATCTGTGCTTGTCTACTTGTAAGACACTCTGCAGATAAATCCCATCCCTTGACCTGGCACCATGCCCAAGACTATAAAAATTTATTAGAACAGTGTAAGAAACAGAAAAGTAATAACCTTTTGGACTAGTTCATGCCTGAATGGTCCAGTCATGAACTCATATACACTTAAGGTGCCAGCGACCAATGCATCCCATAAGACAGGGAGTGTGCTCAAGCCATACCTCACAGAAAAAGGTATGTTCTTTTGTTGGAAGTGCTTTTACAGTTGTCTTCATTATCTTGATCAGGACATTGTACTGGTCACCACACTCTTGGAAGACAATGGTTTCCCTGCCATGAAGCTTATGTGTTTTGAAGCAGGCTTCAAGATTCCTGTTAAAGGCATACCATATCCCCTTGTTATTAATGAAGTCTGTGTCTAGGCCAAAATGGTAATTGGACTCCTTGGGATTGAGAGGCAGGGTATTTGGAAGGTATTCAAGCAAACACTGTAGATGATGGATTTGTGAGATAAGTTCTGAGAATGGGCCTTTGTGAGTTGTGGAGATCATAGTTAAGCTACAAGTCCATAGCAGTACAAAGTGCTGGTACTAATTTTCTGAAAATTTTGCTCATGGCTGTACTACTTTCATTTTGTTTGCAATAATGACATAGAATGTCCATTCCTATATAACCATATGCTGTTACTTTGAGTCCAAGTCTGAGTCTGGTTGCTAAAGGTTCTGCTATAATGCCAGCACTGGCCACCAGGTTGCTAACAATGGCAATATAAAACATAATGGGGATCTGGTTGCTAAGCTCAGAGTTAGAGATAAGCATAATGCACTCCCACCTGGTTGCATCCATATAGATGGCTATAGTAACCACTTTGCTTGTCAGTTGCTGTGTGAGAATAGTAGTGTTACAAGTATGTAGCCTCTGTCTACCACAATATCTTGTCCATGATCTCATCCCCACCCATTCCACCTTTAACTTCTTTGAGTAAGTGTAGCCATAATGTGCTTTCTGTGAAGCCTCTTGCAGCTGTCCCTGTTATGAATGCCCCTGTCTGAACCTTTTTTTCTTTTATATATGAACCCCTAAGTTAATGGATCATGTGATCATAGATCACATAACATCTCAACTCAGAGTAATGAGGCTGCTGTGTGCCCTTCTCTGACTAGAATGGCTCCACTGGGATCTGCTGTGTGATCTCTGGACATGTGTATTTAATCTCCATTGACCCTGTGACCCTGTGACCCTGAGGGTTCTCTTCCATTCTATTTAATTTCTGCTTGTGTTCTTTGCTTCTCGGAAGCCTCACAGACAACACATTTCTTTAATCACCATTACTTTACTCTCATATTATGTAATTATGCTTCTTACACAGCTTGGTCTGTGCACATATCATAGGTAGTATAAATATTGAATGCACACCAACCAAGAACTTCAGTCAAGTTCTTGTTGGAATTCCCCTACTTGAAGTCTTGTCTCTAAGTCAGTATCTGGTAATAATGACCTAGTCTTTATTAGATTAGGGTTGCCAACAGTCCCTGGCACATGATTGATAATCAATAATCCCCCAATTGTTGCCTTGAAGCAAGGGACCAGTGATGGTCATGTGATGTTAACACATGCCACAATCTCATGCTATACTTCATACTCTGATTGCTACTCTCTTCTTCCCATACCACCATCACCTTGTCAATACTATGTGTCATCCTGTGCTCTGTTCCTCATCCCTTGTTTAACATTGTTTTCCACTGTGATTCTGAATGCTCCTATGTACAATTCTTGGTGAGTAGTGGTTGACAATGGATGGATGCTACTCATCCAAATCCAATGTAGCCAACTCATGGACCTAGCCCGAAATGGCTCACTGCCAATCAACATGAATAAAAGGGTAGCATAGCAGGTAATTGCATAACCTGACAGTTCCATGTAGGATCAGTCAGCAAGTTTGTACATGGACATTATTTTTGGCTCTTTCTTGGTAGGACTACAGTCAAGTTGTTGGTGCTTTGCTATGGACATAGACATGGACATGGACACAGAACAATGTTCCATTTCTTGTTGTCTTGGTACACTGAAGTTCTTCCAGTTTTGGAATTGCCCTTGTCACTCTTTTATGTTATTTTGTCCTCATGTCATGTTAGCTTGTTGTTAATACCTTTACCAATGTGAACCTAGATGTGTCTGTCTCCTTGAGATTAATACCATGTGTGATTGCAGCTTTAAGAAATAGAAGCCAGTATTAATACAAATTGGTGCAAGCCTGTAGAGAAATAGAATTGGTCCATTTTTGCCATCATATGGAAGAGCTGCATGGAGTGGCATGCAGCACTGGGAGAAAATGTTATAGGAAGCACTGCAGGCAATTTTTCTTCTTAGCCAAAATGAGCAGATAAGCATTATGATGTGATGTTCTCTGGAATTGACCATTGTTGGCAGAAAATGACCCCAACTCTTGGGGGAATTCACTCAGTACATTTCTGAAAGTGTTCTTACTTTTTGCAGTGAGAGGGGTTGCAGACAGTCTTGGTCACAGCATGAATTTTCTGAGGGTACAGTTAATTGTTTGGCAGTTATTCTGCATCCCCTTGCCCAAACATAGAGAAGACACTTCTTTGGCAAGTCAGCAAACTGCAACAAGTCTTGAGATATCTTTGCTTCATTTCACAATTTGGCTGATGCACAGGCTGAGAGATCAGGCATTGGGGGGCCTGTCCCAACTCACTGTCATTGGATTTGGCTCATCACTGCTAAGATGGTAAATACATTTTCTCATGTAGGTTTGAGTGGCTTTTTCTAGGCTTGATCTCAAGTTAACCTTGGCAATGGGATGAGTAAGGAAAGGCAATTCCATAGATAATAACATGAGAGCAGACCACAGCTTATGTGCTAGGGCTCATCACCAGACTAAGAGCATGGGGATGCCACCTGGGTTGCTAAATTACTAAGCCTAACTAAGCGTGGTGCAAATTGCTGTACACACTCTTAATTAGACTCAAAACCAGCAAAGAGCTGCCACCAGCATTAGAACCTGCCCAAATTCCTGGAGCACGTGAACTGCATATGAACCTGTAAGTGTAGAAGTACACTCAGTACTGGATGGAGTCAGTGACTAGTGTATTCCACACCTGTAGAAGTACACTGTAATGTATGGGTACAAAGTATGAAGTGGTAATGGATAGATCTCAACTCAGTACTAGACAGAGTCAGTGACTGAGGTGTAGAGTCATGCTGAGACAAAGATTATCTACATGGTTATATAATACAGATCTAACCAAGTCCATTTGTACCATAGTCCATATGAGAATTATACAACACTTCCCCTCAAACAGAAGGGTGTAGTCTGAGTTCCTGAGTGAAATGTTTAGCTTTAATGCTTGGAAGGGCTTTGGTAAGAGTATCAGTAACCATGTTGTTGGAAGGACAGTAAAGAAAATAAATAGAACCATCCTCAATAGTAAAATAAATAAAGTGATAATGAATGTCAATATGTTTGGTACATGCATTGCAGTGTGTGTCATAGCAACATATTTAGATTCCACCATAGAAAGAGTGATGAGCTCCTGTTTCTTTGAACCCTAGAGAATTACCCCCCCATCAATGAGGAAAATGAAACCAGTGATGGCCCATTGATGTTCTTGAATAGTACCATCTGCATCAACATATCTGACAAGACCTTTGATTTGCATGCCAAAGGTAAGTGTGAGCAATTTTATCCTGATCAAGTAATGATAAATGCATTTTACCATCTCCTAATGATCCCATCCAGGGTTAGAATTGAATTGAGAGATGAAGGATGTTGCAAATGTGATATCTGGTCTGGTACTGGTAGTGAGGTGAATGAGAGAACCAACAGCCTAATGATATGGAATGTTTCACAATAAGCAATCTCACTTGTTATTTTTGGACATTGTGACTCTGACAATTGAACATGAGGGTCAATGGGGATTGTGACAGGTTTGGTGTCAGCAAAGTTATATTTTGTCAGGATTACATTAATATAGGACTCCTGGCAGAGAGATATTGTATGCACTTTTTAATCACATATAACCTTCATCCCCAGTAACCAACTGATTGATCCCAAGTCTGTGATTCTAAAGTGCATGCCAATCTCTTGTTTAAATGCTTTTATTAGAGTTGAAGAGCTACCTGTGACTGTACAATTATCAATGTGCAATGTGAGGATTAGGATATTGTAAGCAATCATCATAACAAAAATTCCCCAGTCAGCTTCTATCCACATGAAGCCTAAATCAAATAGCATGCTGCATAATTGATGATACCACTTGAGCACACCTTGTTTAGAACTATAGAGAGCAATGCAAAGTCTCATGACTAAGTCATGACCTTGCTTATTGAAGCCAGGTGGAAGCTCCATGAAGATAACTTCATTTTCATCAAGTTTACCATTAAGAAATGCACTATGAAAGTTGAAAACATCAATGTCCCAGTCCTGGTATGCTGCAATAGCTAGGATAAGTTGAAGTGATGTGAGATGGGCAATGGGTATGTAGGTCTTGTCATAATCAACACCATACTGCTAAGTAAAGCCTCACACAACTAATCACACCTTGTACTTGTTGATTTCCCTAGCCAAGTTCTTCTTTATCTTGAAGACCCACTTACAGCTTACAATGTTGGTATTCTGGGGACATTTGACCACATTCCAGGTATGTGCATTGTTAAGACTTTTCAATTTGGCATTGATTGCTTCCTCCCATCTTGGCTAATCCAGCTACATTTTGGCTTCATCAATGGTTACCAGTTCAAGTCCTTCAGCATCAGAGCTTCTAGCCAGTAGTGCAAACACAGCCTCTATGTCATCAAGTTCCCATGCTGTTGGAGTGTGTTTAACCATGCCTTTTACTGCACATATTTCTTTGGACAGGACCAGGCCATCCACTTGTCTGTCATGAGTCCCTTCTCTAGTCTATAACATGTGGATGTATGTTGAATTGAAGCACTGATGACTCAAACATCACAGTTGTTCATCACCTGGAGCCAGGTTTTCAAAATCATTACCAAGATAATCAATCAGTCATTTATCTAGTGTGAGCATGGGAGCAGGGGCTGGATTGGGTGCAAGGTCAGGTATTGGTTCAATAGGTGATGTCTACTGATCATTATCCTTAGCATCTTCAAGACAGATAGAAGAAACTTTATGATTGAAAGGAATCTTAATATCTCAAGGGCTGAACCTAGGCTCAAGATCCAAGAGAGCAAGAAGGGATAGATTTGAGAATTCCAAGCATAAGGAATACATGACCTAAACTACTAACTATATATACCTAAAGGATGTGCGCACGGACCAAGAACTGGAAAAGGGTTTGGGCAGAGGGAACTAACTAATAAGTATATGGAATATAACCCAGGGTGCCAGGAACAGGTACTGGGCAACAGAATAGAGTCCATGACATATCTCTAAGGGTAAGGGTAACTAATAGATTAAATGGAGAGATAAATATCAAATGGATTGAGATCTGTGTGACTAATATAATAAAGGGTAATGAATATCGGATTAGATATGATCTACTATCTAATCGGATAAGATAAGATAAGATAACAAATATTCGTACAAGAATGAATATAATACTATGAGAATAAATATGAGACTAAGATTGAGTCATTTCAATGATTGCACTTGAAGATAATATTGCACTTGATAATGACTGTGCATCGGTCAGGCAAGTAAATTCAGTGTACTGTTGACTCTGAATCATATCCAACCAAGTGACCTTTGGTGGCATGGTCATCCAGTTTTGATCCAGAATGATCTAGAATCCAACATTTTGAATCCCAGACTAGCAAGTTTCCAAGGTAAGGTTTCTTCTACATCTCATATGGTGTCTTGCCATCTAATGCTTGAGTAGCTGACCTGTTTTCCACCTAGACAATGTGTAAAAGGGCTTCTTCCCATAGTACTTTTGGTAATCTGCTCACATGCAAAACAGTGTGTATGTGCTTCACAAGAGTCCAATTGAGTCTTTCAGCTACATCATTATGCTGAGATGTGTTGTGTGTGATAAGCTTCCATTCTGTACTGCTGTAGTTCAGGTGTTGGCGACCCTAATCTAATAAAGACTAGGTTGTTACCACCAGATACTGACTTAGAGTACAAGAAAGAGTAGGGGAAATCCGACAAGAACTTGACTGAAGTTCTTGCGGCGTTGCATTTCAACTACTTTATACTATCTATGGTGTGCACATGGACCAACAGGCCGTGAGAGAGTAATTACAGATATGGGTAAAGTATCAATGGTAATTAAATAAATGTGTAGACAGCATGACTTCTAAGAAGCATCAGAATGGAAGAGAAGCACGTGGAGATGAATGTGAGAATAAGAACCACCAGGGTCTCAGGGTCAACGGAGATTAAATACACGTGTCTGGAGATCGCACAGCAGATCCCAGCGGAGCCATTCTGTAGAGAAGGGCGCACAGCTGCCTCATTACTCTGAGTCGAAACGTCATGTGATCTGGTTTCGTGATCCATTACCTTAGGGGTTAATCACATGACAAGTCACATGATCGTGAGAAAAGAAAAATAAAAGAAAGAAAAATAGTGTTCGTAACATTACCCCCCTTCTATGGGTCAACTTCCAGGCGATCCCAATGAGGACCTGAAGTAGAGGTAAGGTTTTCATATGGTTTAAATAAAGAATCAAAGGCCGTTTGCATTATCCACAGTTTACGCGGTACATTCGGGTGCAAAGAATGAAAGTCCGTAATGGCTTCTTTAGCCGATTTCAAATGTCCTGCGGGTTCCCAAGTACGATCTTCGTCTGAGTACCCTTTCCAATGAATTAAATATTCGATGTTTCCTCGTTTCAAACGAGAATCAACGACGTAATCAACTTCGTATTCTTCATCGCCTTCCTCCATTACTACCGCAGGTCCCGGTTTATCTGCCCGTTGGCCCGGTAATCTTTCCTTATACGGTTTAACCCTGGAGACGTTGACGACGGGGTGAATAGTCATGGACCGTGGGAGCTTAAGCTCGACCGCGTTAGTCCCAATAAGTTTAATGATTTCGTATGGTCCCAGCCATCGTTCCATGAGCTTGGCTGATTGCCGTGTTTGCCGCAAATTCAAATGAGCGGTTGACAACCAGACCTTTTGTCCGACTTCATAAGTTACGTCAGAGCGGTGCTTATCCGCTTGGAGTTTTATCTGTTTTTGGGATTTTTCTAAGTTTTCTCGTGCCTCCTTCAAGACTTGCTTGAAATCCTTGGCAAATGCCATAGCTACCGGAGCTTTAGTGACTGTGGGTTCAATTCCCATGCGTGGAGCATATGATCGTGTGAGAGTAAACGGGGACTTGCCCGTTGCTGAGTGCATACGATTATTATAGTTAAATTGCACGAGACTGAGCCAATCGCTCCAGCGGTTTTGTTCTTTGGCGCAAAAGAGACGTAAATATTGTTGAAGGTCGCGGTTAACCCTTTCCGTTTGACCATCCGTTTGAGGGTGGAAAGCGGTTGACATGCGTAATTCTATCTTCAACATTTTTCCCAAATCTTTCATAACTTGAGCGGCGAACTGGGGGCCGCGATCGGAGAGAATGGAATTTGGAAGACCATGATGCTTCCATACGTGATCTCGGTAAAGTTTTGCCGTTCCGAGAGACGTAATAGTTTTAGTCGTGGGAATAAATACAACTTCTTTTGAGAATCAATCAACGACCACTAGGATCGAATCGAATCCATCGGAGATTGGCAGATCTGTGATGAAATCCGTGGAGACGTCCTGCCATGGGTCTTCCGGGATAAGGTTTGGTTTTAATAAGCCGCCTGGCTGTGTATTGGTCGGCTTCATCCGAGCACAACGTTCGCATCAGGAACAATAGTCTTTAATCTGGGCGTGAAGACCATCCCAGAGATAATATCGGGAAACTAGTTCCATGGTTTTGTCTATTCCACCGTGTCCTGCCACAGTGGAATCATGATAGAGAGAAATAATATCCTGATGGAGTTGCTCTTCCTCAGGCACGTAAATTTTTCCTTTTATGGTTATAAGGCCGGTTT
>JBBPRD010000404.1:0-13713 GCA_038092855.1 Boletus piedmontensis
TGATGAGTCGGGAATTATAAGTAGCTGAATTGTTTTGGCTGTCGGAATTTGCTAACTTGACAAGCATTTCCGTTTTCTTGTCGACTGCTTAAGCTTCCACTCTTAGACTGTTTGTATCCCGCTGGCCGCCCGCCACTGGCACTCCGTCGCAACTCAACCGTCGTTAGCACTGCATTTCACAATAGGTTTTCTCTTTTCTCTGTTACTTGCTTCGCGCTCATTGGGCTGCTCGGTGCCTACTGCCCAATCCACCATGCAGTTCGCTCGCGGTGCGCAAGGCGTCCATTTTGCTCGGGAAACCCTCAGGGCTTTCGCCCATTCTTCACATTTAATTAATGTATCCTGTTTGTTGTATACTTGTTCCGGCTTTCATCCGAACGCAGTGGTGTCTGGACACAGGCCAAGCTCATAGGTTGTCTCGCCGCAAACTGTCACTGCTTGTATGCACGTATGCTGCATTATCATTCCAGTCATTTCTCACCCAGGCACTGATATTTCACTAGCTTCTCTGATGGGCAACCATCAGGTTTTGTTTTCCCCTGAGCCCCTGCGGGCAGAATGGGGCCGAGTCCTAGCCGCCGTATTCAGGGCCTCTTTCGCTAGTCTAAGCACCAACGGGCGCGTGGTCATATGATGTGCCCATCCAGACGACATATCTGTTTCTTTTCCAATTGAAGTTACACTGACAGAATGTTAAGTAGTTACACCCGCCCTCGCTGCATTCACCAAGTGTGCTAGGGGCGAACGGGCTATGGGCAGAGTGGTGTGGAAGTGGGATGGAGCCCCTCTTATTAAATGATCAGTCGCAGGACGATTCACCGTCAGCAAGACATTATCTTGAACAATTCGATCCATCAACCTTACCGATAAAAAGATGTATATCCGCTTCTCTGTCCTTCTCTCCGTTGCTGTTCTCGTGACAGTGGCTGTTGCCGCGCCCACCGAGCTCGAAGCCCGTGCCACTACCTCCTAATGCATCACCGGCCCCATCCAATGCTGCACCAATACCTACAATGTGAGATTTCCCTGCTCCTCACGCCATTGCACTTTGCGCTAACAATAGCCCACGCTATAGCAAACTGACCAATCGCTTATCACCCTCTTCGCACAACTCGGGATCAACCCTCCCACTAATCCGGGACTTGTTGGCTTCGGCTGCACCCCGATCATTGTCCCCGTCACGGGTACCGGTGCTACGTGCGCACAGCAGCCCGTCTGCTGCATTGGAAATACCTTTGTAAGTCGACATGTTTGTCTGGGCGCCGGAGGGCGGGAGGCGAGTTATGCTGATCGCTCCTCTCTGCACACATAGAATGGGCTGATCAACGATGGTTGTAACACAATCATCATCAACGGCTGAAGCGCTGAACGGCTGAAAGGTTTGATACACAAGTTGCCCGAGATAATTTTTTTCTTGCTGGTGTACTTTATATGAATAGGGGTTATGGTATGTTGGATCGGATGAATGAGTTGTCCTCTGGCGTTAGAGTATATCTAAAAGAACTGTGCAAACGGGCACTGACGATGTTTGGAAGAACCCCATTGAGAAATGTTCAGATCAGGTCACATTCCTCTCTGAACCGGTCATATTGCGATGGTATGAAATGTGAGCAAGGGGATGCTTGGTCCTGCAGATTCGGGTTATAATTGAAAAAGGACGCGATGTATGCTGTTGCGTCAAGAGCAGAGCATCTATCGACGGGAGCAGCTTATACGTCGATCGAACCTCACTGTGCCAGATATTGATATCAGGCATTACAACTCACCGGAGAACGTTTTATCGCTTGTAAAATTAGAGACATTCACGGTTTGAATCTAGAACACTCTTTGGACGGGCTCAATTCGTCACACAAGTGTCATCATCTGCTATGGGGGTTGTTGTTTTACGACGAGGCCAAAGTATGACTGCAATGGACCCACAGTGCCTGCCAAATTGGTCAGTTTCAATTGAGGGTTACAAGGCCTGTATTCTGAATATCCCGGACCGCTACAACTCTCTGAAATGGACTGTTAAAGCACAAAAATGCGAGTTTTTTTTGGAGGGTACTGAGGGTGAAATCGAATCCAAACAGCGAAAATCATGCTGTAAAGAGTTGTCCCAAGCGAGTAGCCAATCAGATATTGGCTTTCGTTCTCACGACTCCAAAACAACGAAGTCTGCTTATGTCAGTCCTCCAAGTCGTGCAAGTTCCTTTAGTACAACTTAGATATCACCAAAAGATGGTTACGTCGGCAGGCTCGAGAGACGAAACGGTCGTACAAGCAGGACTTCAATATTGGGAAACCCAACCCGCAAATCTAGATGGTGTACTTGGTATGTCCCTTCACAGTAATGGAAAAGTCCAACTAATTAATGTTAGCATAGGAGGGTTCGGATCCGGGGTGCGCACCTTCACTCCACCTCGAACAATAGCGTGTATAATGATGCATCATGACCGATCTTCCAGTCCCTACCCCGTGTCGATGCGCTTGGTTCACGTCAATTCCTCCTCGATCTTATCCCAGAACTCCGTGTCGTGCCCTCCGCGATCCGTCCCCTCCGATCAGCGGATCCCGAATCCTTAAAGCGATTTCGCGCTTTAGACGTCGGTGCAGGGATTGGTCGCGTCACACAAGACGTCCTTCTTCACCTCGTCTCAGACGTTGTGCTCCTCGAACCAGTGCAGCCTTTTATCGAAGAAGCACATCAACGCTGTCAAGGAACCTCTACTAGCGACGAAAGCAACACTGCTGGATGGTGTGACATCAACGATAGAACCAAAAGCGTGTCTTTCTTCAAGGGGTCTCTTCAGGATTTCGATCCAGGACAACCGAAGCAAAATACAGAAGAACTGCCACGGCTTGGGTATACCCCCAGCGACGATGATACTGACTCGGGATTCGATGTCATTTGGTGCCAATGGTGTCTCGGTCATCTGAATGATGAAGATCTGGTCACGTTCTTGAAACGGAGCTCCGCAGCGCTGAGAGATCCAAGAAGTTGGATTGTAGTCAAAGAGAACTTATGCTCGGAGAAGGAGAAGAAAGTCCCGAGAACTGTGTTTGATGAACAGGATTCAAGTTGGACAAGGTACGTCAAAGAGGTGCTTTTCGCCGTGTTTTGCTACTTACAGTTTCATAGATCTGACCTAGCGTTCAAGAAGATCTTCGAGGATGCAGGTTTGTACCTCGTTCGGGAGAAGGTCCAACGTGGATTACCTTCCGGACTCTACCCGGTTAAAATGTATGTTATGGGTAATCTGGTCTGTTGGCGCGTCATTTACGGAATGCCTCGTAGGTATGCATTACGTCCGAATCTGTAATCTGATGATTCTGATCGTTGTCAAAATCCTTCCTCGGGCCGTTGAGTGTAGCATATAGCCTCGGGGAAAGGGCGGCGAGGGTGAACTATCCCAAACCCTCTATTTCCCAAGTCCGAGAGCAGGCCCGGCTCTTGCCGGACCTGGTTGCCTACTGCGAGAACGTAACACTGCCTGTCATGCCCACGACCCCGTCATCATCCGCACACCACATAACTGCCTTGTTCTTGCTTATCAATGCGCCGTAGATGGTAGAGTTTCGATTGACGATCACTGGATTGCGAGCACGATATTCGAACGCGTGGAGTTGCAAGTCGGATTTGTAAAATTGCAAAACCTCGAGTAGCATGAGGGCTGTCAGAGGTCCGTGAACGAGGCGTTCTGCAAAGAATGAAGTGTCATAGTTCTCGACAAGCTTTGAGTAACACACCTGGGTAACCCTCGCTGTTCTGTGCATAGTCTTTGTCCAAATGGATATGGTGTCCATTGAAAGTAAGCGCTGAGAAGCGGAAGAGCGTCGTTAACGAAGGCTTATAAGTAAACGAAAAATCTGGCTTTGGCAGTCCTGACACTGTTCGAGGCACAATCAATTGGTTCCGCCTGCGATCGCGAATATGAGCACCAAGGTACCACACCTTCCCGAGCATCCCGTCTGCTCCCCTTGGATGCAAGATATACATGTGATCTTTCCTCCACGACGGACGATTCCTCGCGTCCTTCGGCCGTGACTTCGATCCTCTGTTTCACAAACACCATCGGATACGTGTCTGCGGCGTCGAACCCTTTCTTCTCGACACTAGCTATCGTCGAAACGGCATATGCCTTGTCTCCAACGCTCAACGCACCGCCTAGCTTCTGATTCCATCGCATCGTACCCGACGCCCACATCCGCCGCGTGAACGGCTCCGGAGGACAGAAATCAGCGTCGGTGCCGTCGGGACGGAGAGCGCTCTCTGGATGACGCGGATGGAAGAAAGCGAGGTGGTGGCCGTACCCGAGTGGCACGCCTTCTATGGGAGGCTGGTATGGCTGACCTCGAGTTCCGTCGCGTGTTGGGAGGGTGATGTAGAGGTCGGCGAGATGACTCGGAGTCAGGGTATCGGTGAGGGCGAAGGACTTTGGTTGTGCGATCCATGCGTCGAGTGCGGCGATGTCGCTGGACGGGTTCGTTGAGAAACGCCGTCTAGCGATTGCTTGAGTGGATCGTAAGACGGTGTTGGACAGCATGATATTTGTTTGCTCCAGTTTGCAGGAGACCTCTCTTTGTATGCATATCATGCGGTTGGAACATAACATGGTCGTTTCCCTCCAGGTTTACTGCGCGAAAAATTCACATCTATCCGGGACACTCAGTGGGAGATGCATCTCCACTCCGTGGGCTTCGTTCACTAACACTAGACCCCCCTCAAGTCATCTCACTTGCAGCGTAGCGTTCACATGAATCAAACCACCAATGATGAGCTGATCTCTTCGACAGAAATGAGGGGCCCTACATGGGGGAAAAGGGTGCCGAGTCTATCAAAACGCAGAAACGCAGTCAGCTGCTGCATCGGGTGCTGCACGATCGGATCAGTATTGATGGTGTGTTCAGTTACGTCTTTCATCACACACTGCCCAGGAATCCTCAAGGTTATATTAAGGGGTCTATATATCTTGCACCCCGAGCATGTTAACCTACATACAAACCCCCAGCCCCTGACGCTGGGTGATCGTCCCCTCTCGTTATTTTGTGGCTGGATAAATGCTTGAGCACTACTGCAGTGTTTCTTCCGGTGAACCTGATAATGGCCACTACCCTATACTCAAGCTTTCCCAGGACACTCACAGCGCGTTATACCCTTACTGGCGAAGACGACAACATCCATGCTCGGTTATGCAGAATGTGACGCCAGCATCGCGTCGCTCAGAGTGGCGGCACTGGGGTGTACGCGCAACCTAAGAGACGCGCCATAGAGATCGGAAAAGAAAAATTTCAAATCCATCGTCATCAATGTCGGCTATAATTAAAAGAGAGGTGGACGCGGATGCGGACTCGGACCGGTTCGAGCAGCTAGCTACCTCGGAAGAAGGCGCACGTAACGAACGATAAGAACATGGTGTCCCAGTGTCGGGCTTGCAGGAAAACGTATGGGTAGATTCCTGTACTCTCCCCAGGGCTTCTTCAATCCGTTTTGTGGGACTACGAAATTGACGACGGATATGCATTATAGGTCCAATGCTTGCATCCTATTGCGCGTCATTGAAGTCGTTAATGTTTTGTCACATAATCCCGTAGACAAGCGCAAGAAAGATCTTTTCCTGCAACAGTTCCGTGTCTAGAAAGCTGATTCTCGCAATGAGACAAAAGAAAGTGAGTAGAGTAGCCCAAATCCGCTCGGATCAATCCGACCATGTTCAGTCTTGGACAGCCGAGCAAAACCTCTATTAATCTTTCGACAACCAAACGGCAGACTGCAGATGTTCGATATGTTCATCATGCTGATCAGTGGCGACTATCAATTGATTTAGTCGCCTGTTAATGCGGTCTGGTGGGACATTCATCTTCATTCGATCTTCGTTAGTCGCAGGGTTTTGATAGAGCGACTTGGAGGGCTTGCTCAATTCTCAATCAAAATCAAAGACTGACACATACCGCGTTCGTGGGATCTTTTCCAATACCTCAGAATAGCACTCGAGAAAAACCTCTGGCGGTTCTATCGCTTTGACGGGGATGTCTGTGAGTGAACATGTGATGACATTACTAGCGTCAACGAGGTGTGTGAGTGCAACCATTAGAGCTCCAGAGAGACGCATAGGAAGGGCGAGAACGCCTAGGCTGCTCATAGCTGTCATCGTGATGGGGTTGAGTGTGTGTGCAGACACACATGGGTCTGAGCACAACCTTTTCAAGAACAATCCTGTAGCTGAGGCACGACGAGCAACCGCGGACCGTCCTTGGCAAAGATGGGTGGTTTTGCCCAGGTCACCTAACAAGGAAATATGTTTATGGGGCAACTTTTCGCACCCACGAGTAAACTGAAACGCCTTGCGGCTTGACGTTTCCATACCGACGATTGTGTACCATGAGTGAGGATGTTGTCGACGAGCACAGGTGGGTAGTAGCTACGAGGGGTGATCGAGCAATGCTGACCATTCGGTAAGATCAAACGATAGAACTTGACACCAGTATTGGTCCAGGCGCTCTGGCACGGTACTTGCAGTCGCCTTCCAATCTGACGGAACACGTATTTTAGGCGGGGGTGCGGATAGGATTCAACGATGGCGACTTGCGGATGCGTCAAGAGGTGGGCAAGCAAACAGGAATAGAGTGGAACGCCATTTCTGTGTCAAGTGGATAGTGTCGAGGTGGAGGGCACAAACACGGTGTGGGCAGCTGACGCCTCCCTATAAATTTCAAGGAGACAAATTTCGGGCAAGTCCGGCGATGATGACAATGAACACCGCTCACCTCTCAGCTGCCCTGTCGAGCGAGCCTCAACGACCTTGGCTCATCGATTTCCATGGGTATCTCAATTCGAAGAATCAGCCGACCCCGAACATGTCAATTGCACACTGGTGGGGCTTTAATCCAACTAGATACCCAGTATGCCTGCAGAGGCTCTCTCACGAAGGATTAACTCACCGACGAGTCGGTGGCAAATGAGGAATGGAGGAAGTAGATGATACTGAACATGTTCGTATGTTAACACAGTCCAGAGCTGGGTACCCCCCACAGCTCACTTGGCCCTTCTCCAATACCAAAAGCCCAGGCCTCAGGCCATCAGTGTGGGCTTGGGCTTCAACTTGAGCAAGCCTGAGCCAGACCGGGCCGTGCACATCAAGACTGTCCGTGCTACTTGGTCACGACGTGTTTTTCTTGAGCACGACTACAAAGTACACAAGTACATATTTCAGCAACACAAAATTGGGATGTTTGATAGGCTGAAGCTTGAAGCACGAAACATCCGACATCCGATTTTCATATTAGCAGTGATCGGTGTCCCGCCTGCCCTTGCCTGTTGCATCACTGCGAGAACGTGACACTACCAGTCATGCCCACCACCCCGTCATCATCCGCACACCACATAACTGCCTTATCCTTGCTTATCAACGTGCCACAGATAGTAGAGTTGCGATTGACGATCACTGGATTGCGAGCACGATATTCGAACGCGTGGAGCTGCAAGCCAGGGTTGTAAAATTGCAAAACCTCGAGTAGCATGAGCGCTGTCAAGCGTCCGCTCACAAGGCGTTCTGCAAAGAGAGTGAGTGTCACAGTTCTCGACAAGTTTTGAGTAACACACCTGGGTAACCCTCGTTCTGTGCATAGTCTTTGTCCAAATGGATATGGTGTCCATGGAAAGTAAGCGCCGGGAAGCGGAAGAGCGTCGTTAACGAAGGCTTATAAGTAAACGAAAAATCTGGCTTTGGCAGTCCTGACACTGTTCGAGGCACAATCAACTGGTTCCGCCTGCGATCGTAGCATTAGCACCAATGCACACACCTTCCCGAGCATCCCGTCTGTTCCCCTTGGATGCAAGATATACACGCGATCTTTCCTCCACGACGGAGGGTTCCTCGCGTCCTTCGGCCGTGACTTCGATCCTCTGTTTCACAAACACCATCGAATGCATGTTTGCAGCATCGAGCCCTTTCTTCTCGACACTAGCTATCGTCGAAACGGCATATGCCTTGTCTCCAACACTCAACGCACCGCCTAGCTTCTGATTCCACCGCATCGTACCCGATGCCCACATCCGCCGCGTGAACTGCCCCGGAGGACAGAAATCAGCGTCGGTCCCATCGGGACGGAGAGCACTCTCTGGATGACGCGGATGGAAGAAAACGAGGTGGTGGCCGTACCCGAGGGGCGCGTCTTCTATGGGAGGCTGGTATGGCTGACCTCGGGTGCCATCGCGTGTTGGGAGGGTGATGTAGAGGTCGGCGAGATGACTCGGAGTCAGGGTATCGGCGAGGGTGACGGACTTGGGTTGTGCAATCCATGCGTCGAGTGCGGCGATGTCGCTGGATGGGTTCATTGAGAAACGCCGCCTATAGATTGCTTGAGTGGATCTAAGAGGGTGTTGGACAGTATGATGAGTCCTTGTTTGGTCCAATTTGCAGGAGACTCATCGCTTGTATGATGATCATCAAACAGTTAGAACACGACATCGTCCAGGTTTACTGTGCGAAAAATTCACATCCATCCCGGGACACTCAGAGGGAGATGCATCTCCAGGCTTCGTTCACTAACGCTAGAACCGCCTCAAGTCATCTCACTTGCAGCGTAGCGTGCACACGAACCGAACCGCCGATATAGATTGATTTCTAAATTCGAAGAAGTTTGATGAGAGGACACAGGTCACTGTGTGCCAGATAGACATCCTTTTCAGCAAGATGTTTGATATCGACGTGTCGGTCGGAGAAGTACAGTACACGATCTGAAACTCCAAGTCGGACATATGAATGCATCAATTAAAAGTGGAGGGGGAGCATCAAACCGTCTATCAGGTTCATCTTCACGGTCGAAGGCATCAAGTTTTCATTTTTACAAATGGATCGTGTACTGCACTTCTCCCGTTGATATCAAACATCTTGATGTCTATCTGGCCCACTGTGACCAGTGTCCTCTCATCAAACTTCTTCGAATCTGGAAATTCCACAATCAATCTGCGAGCGCCGGCTATCAATTGAAGCGTAATCGTCTGGCTTTCCATAAGTAAGTAGTTGCTGCCTCCGTGGCGTACATACAACAGGAAAATTCCAGGAAATCCAGTCCAGGGGGACACGGTAAGCTAGGACAACACTGGTAATCTCCTCGAGGTACCGGGTTTATTCGTTTCAACCTCGAAGCGCGGTTCTCACGATGGCATAGGTCGAGGTGCCGTCCAGCACCCCAGCCCTCAATTTGATTTTGACGAGGTTGGTGACCACTTCGTTTTTTTTTCTCGCTTCTGCCATATTGACCCACAGTGTGGGAGCCACCTTCCCCGGCAGCTTCTACCGAACCGCGGGAGGATGAGATACCGCCGCTGCATCCATCTCAAGGAATATCACTATTGTTCTAGGGGCCCCAGTGACCTCACATTCTCTTGATACTGCCGGGTCACTTCAAGGCCGTTCAATATTCAAAAGGTTGTTACGGAAGAAGAATGTCAAGAACCCCAACTCACATAGGCCTGATCAACTTTATGGAAGGTCGCACCAGTATGCCAATCGTCGGTCTCCTTCCCACTCCCGAGCAAGAGTGAGTGCCACGAACAAGAGGCATTCTAGGATGGCTGCAGCTCAACGCAAGCCAGTGAGTGTTTTTCCTTGATAAACGATCGGATGTGGTATGTCTAACATGTCATCTTGTCGAACGGTCGCAAGAATAGGCAGAAAGAAAAAGATTTTTTATTCCTCAGATTCGTACGCAGCGACTCATCACGCGTAACAGGATACATTGCCTGCTAGGACCGCTGTGGTGATCCCAAGGATCCAAACGAAGGTGCCTCCGGCAGCGGTCAACAAGCTGTGGATGCAAAGACAGCGGATCCAGTGTGTCTCTTTCTGGTGATGGTGAACCTCGTCACGACAGCTCACGTGTTATTAGGCACAGCAAACGAGCGATGTATCTCCAACCCTCAGCCGGAACGGTCCATATAGCGGTGCGCATTACTTTTCTTTGACCTACACTGTTGTACTTAGAGTCGCTTAGCATCACCAGGAGACTGGCAACATTACCCTTTCGGTCACGTTTCCCGCTTGGTTATTGTGTTTTCGCTCAGGTACACACGATGGGATACACTGATCTGGCAGGTGATTCATTGTGATTTACAGATGCCATACTGATTTGGGAGTATCTAGACATTGACCATGAAGTTCTTTGAGCTTGTGTCACGTCGTAGCATCAGTATGAATTCTGATAAGCCCGTACGTGATCGAGCTCGCCAGGCTATTCACATAACAGCCGTTGATGAGCTCTACACATAGGGTAGACTATACAGTCTCGGGAGAAGACTGCATGGCATGTCTATATATTTGCCAAGGCAGGCTCGATGGATACTCAGCGCTCAGCCCCAGCCCCGACGCATGCATAGACAGAGTATGGTATAGGCGATGGGCCACGCATTACCAACATATGATGATAGCATGGATACATACTGACGATAATATCTACAAAGGGTGTAAGACTCCTATCCGAACCTCTTTATTGGAACAATGTCTATCTTTCTCGCGCGTCGCAACCGCACGTTAATGCGTTGTCAAATATATTCTAACGCCTGAGGACAGTCCATTCATTCGATCCATCATACCATAACCCTATTCATACACACTACATCACTACATACCTAAGAACGAAAATATCTCGAAAGCCGCCTCGATCACTTGTGCATCACACCTTTCAGCCGTTCACAGGTTGATGATGATCGGGTTGCAACCGATGTTGACAAGCCCATTCTATGGGTACAGAGAAGAATGATCAGCATTGCTCGCCTTCCGCTTTCGGGCGCTCAGACAAACACGCCGACTTACAAAGGTGTTTCCAGTGCAGCAGACGGGCTGCTGTGTGCACGAAGAACCGGTGCCCGCGATCGAGGAGCAGCCGAGGCCGAGAAGACTCTGGGAGCTTGGAATAACGATCCCGAGTAGTCCGAAGATGCTGGTAATCGATGTGTCGGATTGCTATAGCGTAGGCCATCGTTAGCGCAAAGAACAAAAGCGTGACGAACAAGGAATTCTCACACTATAAGTATTGTTGCAGCATTGGATGGGGCCAGTGTTGCATTGGGAAACGGTCTGACGGGCTTCGAGCTCGGTCGGCGCGGCGACAGCAACTGCCGCGAGACTAGCAACGGATAGAAGGACAGGGAAGCGGATGTACATCTTTTTATCGGTAGGGTTGATGGATCGAATTGGATACTGTTTTGCTGATGGTAATTTGTTCTGCAATCGATCATTTTATAGGAGGACCTCCCTCCCACTTCCACAGCACTCTTCGTCACATAGCCCGCTCGCTCAGCACACTTGGTCAATGCGGTGAGGTCGGACGTACCTACTTGTCATCCCGTCACAGCAGTGTAGCAATTGGAAAAGAGACAGGTATATCGTGAATATTCAAGACCTACGAGCGGCGTTTCTGACTGGTCATATCATATGACTACGCCTCATTGGTGTTTAAACTAGCGAAAAGCGCCCCTGAATGCGACGACCAGGACTCGGTCCCCCCTGCCCACAGGGGCTCAGGGGGAAAACAAAACTGAATGGTCATATATCACGAAAAACTAGTGAAATATCAGCGCCTGGGTGTGAAAATGATTGGAATGATAATGCGGCATACGTGCATACAAGCAGTTACAGTTCATGAGCTTGGCCTGTGTCTAGAATCACTGTGTTCCTGGCAGCTGAACGCAATGTAGAGGTAGATCATGAGCGTACCGATCGATCGATTTTAAGGTGGCCCACAACTACATAAAGTGATATCAAAACTACCGCTTTGAGGTGATGAAAGGATATGGATATGGCTATGTAGCGTCAAATATCGTGTTCTCTAATTCCAAAGTACGGCGCGCGGGGACCTAAAAGGAGCTGTCAACGGGGGAATAAGGTGGTAATGATGATCACGTGGTGTAGCGGCTCGCCACTGGTGGTCTCCGGCGGGGCCAATTCTGGAACACTCGAGCGTGGACATACCAAGAATATACTGCAGCAGAGACTGTCCAGTTCCACGCTGAGGTGTCCAACCACAAAGGGTCACCTGCCATCATCTCGGGGCTGCAACTGGAGTGTCTGCACAGGAGATAGCTGTACTTTGTCCTGGCCTTCAATGACGGAGTGCGCGAGAAGCTCTATTTGGCTTCAGTACGTCAAACAACGCTCGTAGAAGACCGCTGCTTGGCATCTTCAGTGTTGCCAGCCAAGTCATATCATACGGCAAGGGCAATCGCGCAGCAGATCGATTCCTGGAACACATTCTGAGAGGTTTGGGCGACGTCACAATTCTTGCTTGGACCGGGTACATAGGTACTTGCAAAAGCTGCCTACCGATCGACCTCATGGTAGACTACAATCAACTCGTGCCGCCACATATCCCGCAATGCATCAAGATGGATGAGATGGACAATATAGACACTGTCCTGCGTTGTGACGAGAGAGAGACGAGAGAACCAACGGAGAGTGCCGGGGCTCAGTCAGCAGGAAGGTCAAGACACTGCACCTAGATGCGACCGAACGAAACCGGATCCATCACCGACGCGAAATGGATGTTTTCGTCTTGACTTTTGTTCGCCTCAGGCTCCACTCAAACGAGTTCACACTCACTTATGGTCCCGCTTGGGACTGACGTACTATGGCAACAAAACATTTCCCGTCAGTTGTATTCGACGCGATCGTGCCCGTCTAGCACGCAGGAAGGCGGTCAATATCGGGGTGTAAGATGAAATATAAAGGTCAGCGAGATATGATTGACCCTTGCTGTATGAAAACGGCGGCGCGCCACGGCAGGAATTCCGAGTCGGCGTGTCGGGCACCATCAGATTCGGAATTGGGCGAGGCCATGTCGCCTGCAGTTCGGCGATGGCCGACAAACGACCTGGTCCCACAGAATCCTCTCGCAAGATTGCGCTCTGATCTCGTCACAATCTTGGGCTCGGTTTGCCCCGTGGACGGGCTACTCACCAGACAAGGATCAGCCCCCTTCTCGATCAGGATTTCGCGTGCGTTCCTCTGTTCCACCACACCGCACGCGCACTGCGGTTCGTCTTCTGGCTCAGGCAGCCGATTGGCGCGTGTGCAATAAAGACGCGTTGCGACAGATAGCTTGAACATGGTTCCACTGTGTAACGTTACAATCCTTTCTCTTCCCTCCGAATTCTCGAGCTCGCATTCGCTCACGATAGGGTATATACCTTTAACGCAAGTTATAGTTTCAAATTTCCATGCGGGACCTGAGCATGTTGTGCGCTGCGTGGCGTGGACGGTGTGTGCGATAGTCCAGCAGGCGCTGAGAGTGTGTGTGGAAGGCGGTCTGCTCGTGGTGGATATAAATTTACATGGACGGCGGACCTTGTGTTTCATGGTGGAATTTTTCACGCCTGTTTGTCTTACACGTCTTCGGGTGATCTGCCATGAGACCAGACAAGAACTGTGTCTGGATTCAAGTTTCATAGTAGGTGTTTGGTTTCGTGGCTTGGAGATCATCGCGGATGAGTATGCGCGCAGGTCTTCGCACTTCTCACTGCGTTCAACTACCGCACGGAGCCGAGGTTGATGGCCGAGTTTTTGTGGCGATTCGACCACCCTTCTGCTAGGGATCGGGGTCACGATGAATCTGTGCAACCGGCGAACCTTGCACCCGAAGATGATGCGCGCGTGAGGCAGAAACTACGGATCAAGGATAGCAACATTCCCCTATACAAGTACGAGGTGCCTGGGTTGAACGGGATGGGTCACG
>JBBPRD010000405.1:0-13703 GCA_038092855.1 Boletus piedmontensis
ACAAAATCACAGTCAAAAAACTGTCTGAATAAGTCACTGTTTTGAAATGGCTGCCACTTCATCACATCTTATTCATATGTCTTGATATATAAGTGGTTAGAAAGCCAGGGGTCAGTGCTTCATTTTATATACTAATATATCAGGGTAAGGATTAGGGGTTATTAGGGAATAATGCATTAGTGAAAAATAACCAAACATATAGATAGTTTTTTGAGCCACTGTAGATGGTTACCATGGATATATCTTCTCTAGGTCAATGAGAGGGATTTGGTAATTTATTGCCCACAATAGGGAAAATCCAGTCTTGCTTGCTTTTGCACATAATGGTTTTACTAACTCATGTAATTGCTTTTACACAGCATCTATCTTGGCTTCAAGAATGTTAGCTGCCCTTGAATCAAAGACTTGCACTTGGGATCGCTTGATTGGCACTGGCTTGTGGCTTTCAATTACAACTTGGGACTCATTGAACCTAACCATTACCTTTTTCTGGAACAAGAAGAGTATTCCTAGAATAAGGTCATAATTTTTTATATTAATTATATCAAAGTATGGCTTACAGCTGATATTCTGATAATGGAATATAACCTTGGTTCCATAGTTCACCTTTGAGTGATATTCTTGAATAGCCAGCTGCACTATCAGCAGCTTTGTAAGTTCTATCTGTGGAATATCTAATTGCTCTGCTAGAGTAGTGGACATGAAGTTGGCAAGAAAGCCCAAATTAATCAATGCCAAAGCCAGATATCCATTGATCTCCACTACCACAACAACTGGTTTTAGCACCAGCCATTTGAAGTCCTTGGTCACCACCATGTTTCATTACAATGCAGGATAAGTGCCTATTGGAACTTGGACTCCATTTGCCTCAACAACTGTAGTTTGTTCCCAATGGCTTTTCTCCCAGACTGCATCTGGTTCATGTAATTCAACTGTTGACAACTCCAGTTCATGATTTCTTCCCTTTCCATCCATATTATAGAACCATGATGGAATAAGAACTTCTGATTGTGATCCACTAACCAAAATTTCCAGGTCTTGATTAGCTCAAGTAACCCACTTATTATACCATCCAACCAGGTTAAACTGCTGACACAATAGCAACTCATGAGGGATTACTGTGTGTAACTCCAGTTATCCATCCCAGAGAATATAGGTGTACTCTATTTCAACCTTATAGATAATACAGTCAAACCAATAACTTTATCCAGATTCACACTAGGTCAAACTCAGCCATCAGAATCTCTTCACTTTACAAAGAAAGTACTTTGGATATTGGTAGATGATGGTTCTGCATATTTCCTTTCACAGCTGTTCCATATCCATGCCAGACTAATTCCTTTGCATACCAGTCTCCAAGATGAAATGCCCAATTCTCAAGGAGGTTGGTGTCTATTAGCATATTGCTGAACTCACTAAATATTCTTGTGTTATCACAGATGATGCGCTGAGTTTCACTAACTCAGTATACCCTGAACTACTCCTTATCATGCACTTCTGGGTCAGTAAGGTCATCATCTCTGAATGGAGCACTTATGGCTAACACATGCTTAGCCCATTGCACTAATGGATTACCCATGCTGTGCCATGAATTCTCTAACTTGGCTTTCCCAAAACTGTCCATAATTAGCTCATAGGACTCCAAAGCTAGATAATCAAGCTGCTCTGTGGTTTCTACTAACTCATGCAGCTATTCTGTATTCAGCACTATTTGCATACTGTAGCTTGCCACTGCTATGGGGGAATTGCTACTTGTTCCTCCTGATATAGATTTACCATCTGGGCAGGCATTAGAAAAGTGTCCCAGCTTTTTACACTTGAAACAAAGCTGATTGACTATGGCATGGTCATGATCCTTCTTGATAGGTTTTAATTTATTGCTTAGATTATGTCCTGCCCAAGCTCCTTTATTTCCTGACTTAAATGGCCATGTAGTAAATAAATATCCCTTGTTAAAGCATTCCCACATGCCCCCTCTCTAAGAAAAAGAGTATTCTGGTACAATGTTGCTCTTATTCTTTCCAGTGGAAGTAGATGGGCTTATGTTTTACTCTGCAGGCCTCCAGTGATTATTTCAATCTTGTTAATCCTTCCTGTGATTATTGTGTTCCATTGGTCCACTAACTGAATGCACAATTTCAATTATCTCAGTGGCAGCTATTACTTCACTAAGTGATGACTTCTTGGAATTTAGCTAATCCTTTTGCAGCTCAGTTTGGATCTAGCTCTGGAACCCACTCCAGAGTCTAGTTACCTGTTCTTATTCACTTACATCTCCTATTAAGTTCCACAGCTCATAAAGCTTAGATATATATTTATAAATGGTCCATTTGCATTGGAAGTACTCTGCTAACTTCTGATATTGCTTAGAATGGAAATCAACTGGGAAGCAGCTATTGAATAATTTGAGAAAGAAGTCATGTAGGTCCCATTTGTATGTATTTCTGGCAACTTCCTGAATATAGAACTTATATGCTTTTCCAGTGAAATAGTAAGACAGGACAAAAACTTGCTTCCATGCCTCAACTCAACCACTTTCAATATAGATCTCTCCTTTCATCAAGAATCTATGATATGCTCTTAAATCCAGGGAGCCATCATATTTAGTTGGAGAAATAGATTTTAGTTTTCCAGGTCTTTCTTGACTATCTATGTTTGGATGCTAACCTAGATTTTCTACACTTCACATGTTTTTGTTTCTGTTTATATGGTTGGTGCTCATTGCTACTTTCTAACAATGATGAAGATACTGATCTTGGTGTGCTTGGGTCATCTGTTTCATATAAGTAGGATTTACTACTTGTTGACAAAGACTCTGAGTCCCCTGAGTTGTCTTAGTCCAACCACTTGTGGCATTCTCTCCCTACTTGAACCAATACCTTTCCAAGGTAACTGGTAAATGCAATTTGCTGAGCAGATTCAATTACCCAGGTTTGTGATCATCTCACTTTACCTATCATAGACTTGAGTGTCCTCTTGATTAACTATTTAATTGAGTTACTCTGTTTTGCCTGGTTGCTGGTAGTAGGCTTATGGCCAGTCAGTCTTGCCACAGATTTGCTAATCATATCAGATAGGCATTGAAAACCAAAGGATTGTAGTGGGCCAGTCTTCTCAAGACACTTTTTTCCTTGTTTTACCCTTTTTGACTTAGTCTTTCACTCAGAGCATTTACTTTGCTTTTTATCACTTAATGATTCTACCAACCTGCTTTCACCAAGTGATAAGTTCTCTTTATCCAATGACTCCAAATCCATACTGGTCTGGACCATTAATTTCACTTGGTCCAATATAGCGAGTTGCTAATCATTCCAGCTTCACAGCATGGCTTGTTGTGCATCCATGTCAAGCTCCCATGCACTTATCTGGACTCTTTCCCAATTCTGGGTATTAATTCCCTTTCTTTTGTGCATAGGAGGGTTTTCCTCTGACACAATATCCCAGTGTGATGAGGATAGAGTAGCTTGCAGATCTCTATCCCTGCTTTCTCTTAGAACAGGTTCTGATGTTATAGAAGTTGGTATGGAGAACATGCTCAATGCCCCCTTTGTTGAGAAGTAGTATCAGGAGGAATATTCCTTGAATTTGTTTTACTTTGTAAAATATAGTGCATCATTTGATTATTGATAGTTATTTCTAGACCTTGAAAGAATGGGTATTCTTGTTATCTGCAATGAGTAAGGTTAGTCAGTGGGCCAAACCAAGGTTGTCTGTTAATTAGCAAGGAAAGTGTTTAAAAGGATTTAAGAAGTATGAATAAAAGACTTTGAAGGGTAAAAAATATGTAATGATGAGCCCAATGAGGACTACAGTGTGACATAAATCAAGAGTTCTCTTGAGTAATTAGCCAGGTAATGTCCTAGTATACTATCCACTTTTTGTAAGCAATTCAGGGTTAGCCCTGTGTTAGGGCATGTTTTAATAGCATGTATCATGCATTTCAGGGGGGTCTTGGCATATGTGATAGATATAGTAGCCAAATAAGAGTAACAATGACCTCAATGTGAGAATAAAGAGTATAGTGAAATAATTGTTAGGGACTATATATATAATGTTTATAGTGTGGATTGAATATATATTTCAATTGAGCACTGGGGGTATTATACATTTTAGGGGGTCCCTGAAATGTGTGATATGAAGCATCTGAAAGCTACTATATACTAGGAAAAGTTAACAAAGTATAAGGTATGAAAGTTGAAGGAAAGTGTTGGGGTCAAATATGGCATATATGTGGGTTCCAAACACTACACATCATGCGTTTTTGATGATCCCTGAAATGCACAATGTATAGCACATCCAGAATAAGTTGAAAAAATTGAAAAAAATTAAAATTAAAATTAAAAAAAAGTCTCTGAGAAGATCAATGTCTTCTAGGTAGTGAGAAAGCTGGGACAACCCCTTTCCATCAAATTTAGGGGCATTTGGAGTGCTGTGGAGAGATATGAGGATAGGTTGTTGATGGGCCATTGCTGGTGGTAGACTGAGATGAATTGGTGAAAGTGGTGGGGACAGAAACAATAATGAAGACAAGTACAATGGCAATGAAGTCAATGACAACGACAAACAGAAGGAAGCAGACTGGAAACAAGCTAAGTAGAAGGGACCAGATAGCTAGTGATATTGAAGAGAAAGTTCAACAATGGCAACAAAGTGCACTCAGATAGCACTGGGACAATGAAGAGAGAGACCATGACTGAGGAGAAGAATGGGTAGCTGATTCTCCAGATCTTGAATCAAGCAGCATTAAAGGTGAGAGTAAAGGTAATTAATCTATATATGAGGGAAGATTCTCTGGAGATGTGGAGTGTATGAAGCAACCTGGAATGAAGGGAGACTCTAGGAAGGAAGCCAGATCCATGATGTATGGGTAATTTATGGATCCAATAGAGTTGTGATGTGCTTGATCTGGTGTCACCAGGATGAGAAGTCTGGAGTTATTAGAAACATGAAGCTGGCAAAAGTAAATAAGAAGTTCTTCAATTTCTTGATACTAGTATATATATAGCTTAGAGTATTCTTCTTGACAACCCTATAGAACCCTTTGTAGTGGGCTCAAGTTGTAAAATAGACGGTGATCCTAGACCTGTAGCAGGTTAGTTAAAAGTGGGAAAGTGTTGTTCATTCCTTAGGAGTTCTGCTGGTAGGGTAATGTTTTGAGATAGCATTAGCTATGAGTGGTCTCAGGAGAATAAGTGAATCTGGTTGAATCTGGATAATAAGTCAGACAGAAAGTGAACAATCTGAGATGAATGATGACAAGAACAAAGGAATCTGGTCAAGAACAAGGACTGGATATGAAAGAAATGTGGAAATGTTGATCAAGGACAAGGACTGATGATGAGATAATGAAACTTGTTGATTAAGGATGAGGACTGACAAGAAAAATAATGAAATTGATGGTGGTGAGAGACTTCAAATAGGGAATCAAGGCTGAGTGCACAAGATAAGATTTCAGATCTCATACAAACTTTTTATAGTCCAGGCATTACCAAGACTCCATGCATCTAGGAACTAATGTAACTACATTGCTATGTAAGCACAATACCAGTAATGTGAATCAAAAAGAAGGAAAAAGTTTTATTTGAGCTCAAGAAGTGTTGATATAATAAAAGAAATGAAGATAGCATATTAAAAACATGAAAATGGAAGAGAGAAATGGGGTCTGTGTCAATATAGACAATGGATAAACAATCTGGACACAATAAAGTGACCTTGACAAGAACAGAAAAGAATTTACTTACCTTGGATTGGATGGCATGTTTATGGGACACCTTGGAGAAGGTTCTCTGGATGCTTGTAGATACTTAAAGTGTTGGTGACCCTAACCCAAAAAGGACTAGGCCATTACCAAGAGATACTGACTTATAGACAAGCAATACAAGTAGAGGAATCCCAACAAGAACTTGACTGAAGTTCTTGGCAGTATGCATTCGCATATATATGGAAAGTAGGACAAGTGTGCTTTTCCAGATCAAATGGTGATCACATGGAATGCTAAATTAGGGTAGATTGCACTGTCAGACCTCAGATACTCCAGTTCAAATTACACTGGTTATATTATCACATACCATGCATGAGCATGCTGAGTGGGAGCAAGCACAATCAGTGACTGTTGTGTCATTTGATCAATTACTGTCATGTGTGGTACCATTCAGTGCTGAAGGCTTCACTTGTATTACATATGCAAGAATGAAACAAAGTACAGAGTGTGAAGACTTCAAAGGGAGAGAATGACAAGTGCATTGTCTATAGTCACACTCTGCAAATTGGCCAAGTCAAACCCAGGCTACCTGCAATACAGTATTTGTTGCAAACATGCTCATTCTTAAATTCTTCTACCCCCTTCTCCAAGTTCCCTTCAGAAAAAATATTGGTACCTTCACCAACAGAGCTACAAAGTGACCACTCAGGTTAGACAGTCATGGAGAGTATTCAAACAGGACTCACAGATGAGTAAGGATTTCTGGATCCATCAAGAGGGAAGTATCGTCTAATAATGGTGTTAGTAATGTATAAGTAATATTGTATCAACATTATAATACCTTGATAATCTGAGATGTACACCAACCCACTGGTCTTGATATATTGAATGTGCTGCATGAACACTAAGAACTCAGCAACATTATACTCAGGCTTGCCAGGTTCAATGAGGAGGAGACACATTCCATTGTGGATGAAGTTAACAAATGAATTAGTGTCAGGAATTAGCTCTTCCATGAGGTAAGCTATAGAGACAGAGCCTGCCTTGCAGCTCACTGCTCAGGGCCCATCTCTATCTGAGGTATTGGAATAGCCAAGAGCAAGCCCAGTCTTAATAAAGTGTAGGCAGGGGATATTGAAGAATGGGGATATATCACTCACGGTGAGAGTGTGGTTAATGAAAGTATAGGTCATGCTCAGCAGTGCTTTGGCCCAGTACAGCATATTTGCCTCATGGAAAAGCTTGTTGAGTCCATCAGAGATTACACTGGGGAAATGATGGTTTGCCTTCTGGATGCTCTTACCTAATATATGAATGCTTTGCCACTACACGCTGACTAGATCATGAGCCAAGGCTGAAGCTTGGGGGAGATGAAAGGATAAGCTGTGCAGCTTGTGTAGTTTTGAACCCACTAACTCCAATGAGTAACTTGGAGTTCTGGTTAACTCTGATTTGACTAGGGTAGAAATCTGACATGTTGATGTTGAATGAACAATGCTCAGGTTTCAAGATCTGAGTAAATGGTAAAGTTGGGATTGGATGAAAATCAATGAGCTGAGTTGTCTGCTTCAACACTTGTTACCTATTAGCCAATTTACAATAATAATCCAAGAGAATAACTTACTTTGCTTGATATTTAACAATGCTGCCCCCCTAGACATCAGAGCTTCTCTGATATCCTTTTGATTAGGTGAAGGAACATTGAGAGAAGGTGTCACTCACTTCATAGGTGGCAACTTTGGTACAACACTCAAGATACTTGCAGAGTCCTTAGTAGGCACCACCTATGTCATGATAAGCATTGCAACCCAAGTGCATATGTTAGTTCTTACCTTACCAGTGTCATTATGAAGTGGAGGGTCACTTTAATCAGGCAAAAAGAGCCAGTTAGATACAGGAGAGGTTGGTAAAGCTAAAGCACCAACAAAAGATTTAGCAGAGCCTTGTGAAACCTGGTCAACAGATCCTTGCAGACAGCTAGATAATCCTGATGTGGGTGAAGGGGTCCAGAAGATCTGGGAATATTGGGGGCTAAGTGAGTGATGATGATTGGTGTTGGCGACCCTAATCTAATAAAGACTAGGTCATTACCACCAGAGACTGACTTAGAGCACAAGTATAAGTAGGGGAATTCCGACAAGAACTTGACTGAAGTTCTTGTGGTGTTTATTCAGACTACTTATACTATCTACGATGCCTGCACGGACCAACAGGCCATGAGAGAGTAATTACAAATGTGGCTAAAGTATCGACGGTAATTAAATAAACATGTAGATGGCGTGACTTCTGAGAAGCATCAGAATGGAAGAGAAGCACGCGGAGATGAATGTGAGAAATAGAACCACTAGGGTCTCAGGGTCAACGGAGATTAAATACACGTGTCCGGAGATCGCACAGCAGATCCCAGCGGAGCCATTCCGTAGAGAAGGGCACACAGCTGCCTCATTACTCTAAGTCGAAACGTCACGTGATCTGGTCTCGTGATCCTTTACCTTAGGGGTTAATCACATGACAAGTCACATGATTGTGAGAAAAGAAAAATAAAAGAAAAGAAAAATAGTGTTCGTAACAATTGGAAGGTCCAGGAGAAGGCAAACAGTCACACATTGACCTGCAGCAAAATATTTGCATACAAGATCAGGAATATATTACCCAAAAGCCCTATAAAATCAACCCCTTCCCAGTGTCCAAATTTTTCACTACTGTAGGGCTAGATGACCCTTGATATGACCTATTATCTCTCCAAGTTTCATAATATTTCCTCCAGAGTTCAAAGAGATATGAATATTTTTTCTCTAAACCCAACCTTTACTACTATTAAGTATATAGCACAAAAAAGTGTACAAAGACTAGCTTAGCAGTACCAGCCATGAAATTCCTAGACTCAATTAGAAAAATGCATAGCTAGCTTGATTTAGCTGCACCCAGTTTGGCTCAGTTTGACTCAGCTTGGCTCAGCAAGGTCCAGAAGTCCTGGAATGTTGTAGAATGTTCAAGCTTGCATGACTTAGTATGGCTTGGCATTACCCCTGGATGACTCAGCATGACTCATCCTGGTCTTGGCATTACTAAGCAGCCTTTGATTGTGGCTAGCCAAGCCTTTGTAAATATCTATAAAAGGAGAGCCTTTCAGGCCACTAAAAAGCAGAAACCAAAAGGAACCTCAGAGGAAGTACCCTCATTAATTGAGCCTTTCTCAACCACTTGGAGTACCTTTCTCAGGCAACCCACAGAGGACCTCGAGCAGGACCCCAGGCATAGTTTAGCACTGCTAGATTAGTTGTTAGGAGCAAAAGACTTGTATCCAAGAGTAAACAAGTGAAATAGGATACCTTTTGGGAGAAAACCCTAATCAGGGCAACAAAAGGGAACAGATCCCCAACAATTGAAACTACCAGTACTACATTGAACCTGCTATACAGTTGACTACCCACCTTGAGAAATAAGTGATAGTACAGCTTAGTAAGCCTTGAAATATATCCTTCTTAGTATTGCTAATAAAGATTGAGTTTACATAACCTCTCTAAGTGAACTAAGTGTAGTGTGATTAGTATCCAGTTGTTCTGGAACATCTTGACATCTTAACATCTTAGCATATTACTGGATTAGTGCCACAAAGCTACTAATCACTTTTTAGGAACTTTACCTATTAAATCCAAATAAATTGTGATAAATAGGGGAATATTCCAACCCCCATACATAAGCACAAATAAGACCAAACAAAGCCAAACAACTGGTTTAAATTGGCAATTTACTGAAATTCAAGTAGTTACACTTGAGACTACTACATACAGTGGCTCAAAAAAGTGTTGCAATGTTTGGCTATTTTGAAAAGACTTGATATTTGCAGGAGAACCAAAAGGCATTAGTTCTAACTCTTGCTGGATTATTAATAGCCCTAACCCTTTCCCTGAAGATGAGCCCTTAGTCATGTGATTTGGTTGTCATGGCACTCAGATATAACTATATTAAAATGATATGTCATGGGGACACTTATTTGACCCTGATATTACTAACTATTATTTAGTAAATAACATAAGGTTCTGATGAATACTGTGCTTCAACCCTGTCTGATTATGTCACTTACATAATTCTAAATGATATAAAGAGCAGAGATACCATCCAGCTAACTCTACTTCATCATGAAATCCATTCTCTTCTCTGCTAGAGCCAATATTCTTTTTCTCACTGAATCTGGCCTTTCTACTAGACAAATATCCTCCCAAACTGGTCTGGAAAAGTCTACTGTGGCCAGGGCCATCAAAGAGATCCACCCAGGCAAGGAAAACATCAAATTAGAATGTCCTTGCAAACTTTCTTCTACTGATAAAAGGAGAATTGTCTCTAGTATTACCTCTGGCAAAGTTGAAAATGCTGTCCAGGCCACCCATCTCATCAATTCTGCCCTCTCCTCTCCTATCTCTGCTTAAACTGTTAGGAATGTTCTCAAGTCTGCATCTCTCAAGGCTATAGTCAAGAAAAAGAAGCCACTCTTGTCTGTGAAGCATAGGCAACATAGGCTAGCCTTTGCTCTCAAGCACCAACACTGGACTGTGGAGGACTGGACTAGGGTCATTTAGTCAGATGAAACCAAGATCAACAGGATTGGGTCAGATGGAAAGAAGGAAGTATGTGTGGAAATTGGCAGGAAAGCCTTTACAAGACAAGGAAGTCCAGGGAATATTAAAGTTTGGAGGAGGTTCCTTGATGGTTTGGGAATGCATGAGTTGGAATGGAGTGGGGATTCTTGCAGAGGTTGAAGGGAGAATAAATTCTGAGCAGTACATCTCCATTTTGGAGGATCATCTACTTCCTACCATGGAAAATTCTGGAATTCCTGAGAAGAGCATTATCTTTCAACAAAATAATGATCCCAAGCACACCTCTAAAAGAGCCAATGAGTGGCTGGAATCTCAATGGATCAAGGTTCTTGACTGCCCAGCACAATCTCCAGACCTTAATCCCATTGAACATCTTTGGCAAATCCTGAAAAAGAAGCTCAATAGCTATATAACACCACCAAAAGAAATATGGGAGCTTTGGGAGAGAATTGAAGTGGAGTGGGGCAAGATAGAGGTTGAGGAGTGTCAAGGATTGATAGAGAGTATGCCTAGAAGACTAGAGGCAGTTATAAAAGCAAAGGGAGGGTATATAAAGTACTAAAATTGTAGAATAGAAATGTTGCTCAAAAAAGTGTCCCAATGACATTTTACTTTAGTATGATTATATCTGAGTGGCATGACAACCAAATCACATGACTAAGGGCTCATCTTCAGGGCAAGGGTTAGGGCTATTAATAACCCAGAAGAGTTAGAGCTAATACCTTTTGGTTCTCCTGCAAATGTCAAGCCTTTTCAAAATAGCCAAATATTGGGACACTTTTTTGAGCCACTATACGATACCATGGAAAAATAATTCACAGAGAAGCAAAACTTAACCTTTTCCTATCAATGTTCACTACAGTACTAAGTCTCAGTGATCATCCACAACACCATGAGCTTGCCCAAGATCTGGTGAAAGAACATAGAGAACTGTTTATCCCTCTTATACAAGGGACACAAGATTTACTTTGAGAATGTGCACAGCATGTTTGCAGACACTGAGAATAGACTGGTTGAGCTATAATTTTGACGTCTGTAGACAGAGCTCAGTTATGTGGATAAAGACAAGCATGGGGCCAGCTATCTACAAGAAAAACAGTGGAATGAGTTGTGTTTGATCAAGCACATATCCCCCTTATAGCCAAGAGTTATTATCAAGCTCTGGACAACATCTATCAGGTACAGTCAATGGAGTCCCAGCTAGTCTTGCTTGGCACCACTCCTTCCCTATCTTCATTAATGAGCTCAAATCCTTTCACCTGCTATCCAATGTTAAGTTATTCAGATAGTTCACCAACTGACCAGAGCTTGCATACACACTGGAAAAGATAGACTCCATATCACTGGCAGAAAAAACAGCATAGATTATCAGGAAGAAAAGCATATCCTGGAATAAAAGAGATTGAGGAGTGATATTTATGTTCTCTATCACAGTAGGAGAGAAGTTGGCCTGCAATCACTGTGAGAGCTATCTGCTAGATCTATGTGGGTAATAGAGACAAAATGATAGATGCAGAGTGACATCTCTCATATGAAGAGTGATTAAATGGAACCAAGAAAATCATGGTGGCCATGTCTATGTCTGATATAGATAACAACTGTCCCCATATATGGCTTATTGTTCATGCGGACAGACCATTCAATATGCTGGAGTTTATCCAAGGTCAGGGAAGGGTAGATAGAGACAAAGAATATGCACTATGTTACATACTCATTCCCAAGCATGTATCATAGCCCAGCCCAGCAACAAGGAGACCAGTGGCATCATGAGAAATGACAGGATATAATCATCTGTACACCTATAATCTGGAACATTGTCTCAGATACAGTATTACCTTCTATATGGACAGACATAATATCAGATGCCATAATCTCAATGATAATTAGCTATGATATATATGCAATCACACCTTATGTCACAATCCAAGGACCATATGCATTGCTAGCCTACCCAAAGTCAATACAATCACACTGTCTAGCCACAACATGCATAACTCACTAACAAAGTATATAAGACCCAGTGTGGGGGCATTAGAATAGGGAGATGTTCACCCAGATCCTTTTGCAATGGCCACAAAGGAGGTAAGGCAACTAATGTTAGGCCAAGAGCAAAGAAAGAACAGCAAGGTAAAAGAGATGCTGCAAGTACTATAGCCCTTTGAGGATGTGTGCATGATATACAGAGTAGTAGCATCCATGGAAAAGCCAGCTGGTCTACCAAGCCACTTCCTCTACAGCTGTCCATGCTTACAGTTGGAGAGTCTTAGCATCTGGGACAAATACAAGGAGTGGAGAAAGCTGTTTAGATATCAATAGTGGCATAAAATGATATATTGGATATGTCATATCTCAGCTAAATAATTGGCTATATTTAACATTCAAGGAAGCCACAGAGGGTATATTACAATGTGTTTATGTAGACATAATCATGTCAGAAGCCTTTACTATCTATTACATATCCATGTTATATTAAGCAGTGGGTAAGCACTTTAAAGGGAGCTGGAAAGACTTGAAATCCTTTGCAACCTGGCTAATGAATAGATCCAGAGAAAGGAGTAAGAGCAACCTGATAGACCTATTCATGTGGTATCACTACTACTACTACTTCTCATACACCAACTCCACAACATAACTCATCAATGAGCAATGTCAAGACAACTCTATAAATGTTCTATGGAAATAGCAGTAGCAGCAGGAAAGGGTCAAACTTCCATACTTAAATAGTGATTATAGTAAACAAGTAAAATGTAAAACTGTTAAGTCTGGATCTTCTCTGGGTATAACTCCAGGTACTCCAGAGTTAAGAAGAATAGAGAGGATAGGGCTTGGCTTGAACATATGTGTTGTGCCCTTGCCAATAGCTCTGTTGCCCTTATTTCAGAGCAAAGGTTTAGAGATGGTCAGAGGTAAGTTGCAAGACTTGATCAGAGAAAAGGATAAACTAAAATGATATTTGAACTGAGAAAATACAGGAGGCTGGAGACAGGGATTATATTTAGAGTTGAAGTCAGATTAGTAATTGGAATTTATAAGTAAAATGTATCCAGTAAAGAAGAAGCTGGAGCTATGCTCCTAAGTAAAGCACCAGATCAGAGAAATCCAAGAGGCAGATTTAATACATATAGAGAACAAGGGAGAAATGTAACTGGAATGGAGAAATGTATATAGTACTGGAAGTCTGGAAGTCTGTAATATCCCAAAAATCCCTAAGTCTCAACTCTGAGCCTCTGGATGAACACTTGACCAACTCCAGTATCTTCTTTGTAGGCTAAAGCAATTAGAACTATAGTGACTTCAAAAACTGTTCCAATGTTTTGTAGTTTTGGAGTGTATGTTAAATAGCAGTTGTAGGCGTGGGAATTCCGCTTAGTGTTGGTGAGAACATGTGATGTACAAACCCA